>JABFQH010000005.1:0-25872 GCA_022816965.1 Tanaodytes sp. ZL-2020 | reverse complement strand
CTATGGCTTGCATCCGCGCTCGTTGCTCGCTCGTCTTTTATTCTTAACGGTACGGGCGCCCCCCTAGACTACCATGTTCCTCTCCGCCGCCGCCTTCAGATGGGTATAAGAACCGGATTTTAGTAGGCAAATTCCTTATGAATTAAATCAGGAAAAAAAATTTTTTTTTATTTTATTTTCAAATTCATTTTCTAAACAGAATAAATGATTCTATTCTTGGAAAAAACAAAAACCGCTCGGCACCGTTCAATTGCTATTAGATGTGTTAGCTGCGAATTTCTTTCACACGTGCGTACCCCCTTTTTGCTCGTTCTCCATGGCAACCGAAATTCAAACAAACATCTACACCGAGTTGGTTGTGGATAACCGGAGACCAAAGATGGCAGCGAAGCCTCGATGGCCACGGGGTCTAGCGTTCTGCTTAAGCAATCGGTACGTCGGAGTTCCAGGGTTCAATTCCCGGCTCTGGATAATCGAGGCATCAGAGACTAAATGATTTTTTTTTCGATTCTTTCAATGTTTACCACGCCGTGGCCCACGGTCATTTTTCCTGGAACCGTGGCCGGTACCGTTTCTAATGTGGTGGGCTAATACGATATAAAAATTTCAATAACCGTGGCTGTCACCGTAGGATTTGTCCGTTTCCCACGGTTTGAACCACGCCCTGGCCTACGCCGTGTTCCACGGTCCGATTTCTGCGCGGGTAATCATTTTATGGATAGATATACGTAATTTTTTACAACTTTTTTCAGCAAAATCACGTAAACGTGTCAAATCTGGCACAAATGCGTAGAACGGCTGTAAAAGTACATAATTTTTCGTATAGAATCTTCTGAAAATACGTAAATATTTTTTTCACCAGGGTGGCTGCCTATTATTGTAAAGCACATAATTCTTTAATTATTAAACGAAAATGTTTCTCTATGGTTATCATCTTTTTACAACATAGTTATTTTTCAATTCTAGGGTTATCGGTTTCTGAACGATATGTTGAGACAGCTGAGGAACACAAATGTTTTAGACGTTTTTCGGAAAACGTGGCGAGTGACCGAATTATTTACACCATTCACCTCACTCCTTTACCATTGTCAACCTCTATTAAAGAACTGAAAAAATGTATGACACAATTTGGTACAGTAGTAAAGTGTTTCGTGAATTCGAATAAAAGCACGAAATATGCTTTAGTAACTTTCGAAGATAGTGGATCAGCAGATGCCGCTATAAGAAAGAGAAAATTACAGTTTAAGAATCGTAAAATTACTATTTCACCTGCTTTATTTAAGAATCAGCAGCGCCTGCGGAATCAGGACGGGTAAATAATACGACTTTTGCTTTATCGTTAACTTTCCAGAGAACCCGTTCTATCACAGTAATTCCATTATTTTCCACTTACTGTGACATCACAGTGATTTAACGAATATGATATCACAGTGACATCAGAAATATCAAGAACGTGATTAAAACAATAAATTCAATAAAAATTAAATTATTTATTGTCGTGATTGAATTCCTACATGTGAAATCATGTCATTTCTTATCATCATTTAATTTTAAACCGTGCATTCTGAGATTTCAGTTCGATTTCATTTACTTATTTATACTAGTAGTGTGATTTGCTAATATATACTGAGTGCAAAGTGTGGTAAACATTTGCGACATCGACCTTTTTACTACGTCACCTAGTAGATGAGCTTCCGTACGACGGTAAATTTAATAGTATATTTCTAGCGAGGGCGCCACCGGCGCCGAGCAGGGTAAGTTGTTTTTCCAGACAGTTGAGCGGCGTCAAAATTGGAACTTTGACAGCTAGGAGCGAAAAGTAGCTCGAGGGGGGACCCCGAGAGCGACTTTTTGCTCCGCAGCGACGATAGTTCCAATTTTCGCCGCTCAAACTGTCCGGAAAAAATATTGAATTCAATGCCACGTTTAACTGCCTATTACATAACTTTGATGTCACAATCGTTATATCACTGTCATGTCACCGTGAGATGAAAATAGTGAATCATTTGTGATGCACGTGTGATTAACTGGTGATTACGCTGTGATATCACTGGGATATAACAGGTTCTCTGGATTATTATTTACCATCAATGAACTCTGAGACGATATTTGAAAATAAGATCAACGCATCATTTCAATTTTTACACAAATGAATCATTTAACGATTTTCTTCTTATTTTATGGATATATATTTCTATAGATATTTCTCAATAAAAACTTCTGATTCTGTCGATTTTGTAACATACCGATTACTAAAATTTAAAGCTCTCTTTTGTTTTATTTCATTGCTCCAATTTAACCCTCTATCAGGGAATGCGTGCTTACAGCGCCAGGACCTTAATGAGTGTGGGATCGGGCCCCTTAATAACCCAACTTCTTAACCGGTTTTTTCATTCGCGGCATGCCATTTTCAGCGTTCCATCTTCGTAACCACGCTAAATTGAAACAACCAAACGATATATTTTTACTATTAAGTGACACATGCTGAAAATATACCTACTTGCGAGAATGTACGCTCCTGAAAAGCAGCCGAAAACTGGCGTCGCGCGCACCCAGCTCACACACAGACTACTTTAGTATTTTAAATGATTCTCTGTTGGCTTTCTCCACTCTCAATGTTACGGTTTCGTTCGCTTTCCCCGATAGAGTGTTAAAAATCAGATTTCAATTCCTCATTTAATTTATACATCAGAAATTAATATACATCTTAATTTTTGTAGCGCCAGCTGCTCTGCGAGTCATGGATTCGACAATAATTTGCAATATTTATTTGGTAGTTTATCAGAATTTATTTTGGAATACCTGAATTTTGATGACGGATTAAACTTTATTCAAGGTAAAAGAATGCTATTAGGTTACCAAATTGTTTATGACGCATAATGAATTGTGTATTGAAAATTTTCTTCTGAATTAAATGACCGTTTCGAATGAAGAGGCCGTTAATTACGCTAAACATATAAAATAATACCTGAATCAACTTTGTTTTTATTACACGGATCACATCATAAAAATTATTCAATTTTCAGTAAAATGGATACATAATATTCTTTATCATAAGGAAGGCTTTTTTGAGAGTAATACAACTTCCGTTTTTGCAAATTATATTCAAATTATTATCCAATATTGTTTAGCATTTTCATAAATGTTTTCAAGTTATCTTTCGAATAAAAGTCATTAATTCATGTACATTTTTTAACTACAGCTCTTGATGAATGCGGTATTGCGACAAGAGGGATGAAATGGCGGAGAACGACCGTGTTCATTGATGAAACGTGGAGTGTAAAAAAAAAATGTTTCGGAGATACTGAAATGGCATCAGTTTGTGAACGTGTTGGTCCTTATGCAAATGCATTAATTATACCAAATACTTCAGCACACGCGCTAACTTCTGCGGTGATCGAAAAATGCACACTTTTTATGCATAATTTGAAAGTTCTCGATTTAACAGGCATTATCGTCCACCCTATGTCGCTCAAAATTGTAGCTGACAACTTGAAGTTCCTGCAAAAATTTTCACTTGGACCCACATGCAATTCCTGTGAAGCTGAGTTGGTTAATATCTTGAAGTCAAATCACGACTTAAAAGATATTGAGTTTCATGGGAATGCATTCATAAATTTAGGGTTTATTGAGAATTCAGCAGTAGAATCGACAAACAAGGTCACCACTTTAACAGCGCATCGATGTTCAGCAATTAATATGGTTGCATTACGTGTTGTAAGTCAAATAATTAAAATTAAAACCGTAATTTCTCATTTTGGATATAGTAAAGCAGAATAATTGAAACAGAAAACTATTGAAAATTAAGGTTAAAAATCCGTAAACTTGAGTGATTTCGGATGTATGTAAAATTGACAATTGTTATTATTCAATATTATAAAAAATAGCATATTATACGCGAGGGCGCGCGTTTGTTACAAATTCCTCCGTACTTCGCGGAAGCGTGACAAATATGGAACTTTGCGTCAATACACGGAGAGTATACTATTTTAGTTATTACAACAAAGCACATTTTCGTATAGCTAATTAGAACATCCTCCCCCCGAAATGTTATAGATAATATAGTTTAGAAGAAAAAGAAGTAATATGTAGTAGTCGAGTTGAAGCGGGAAAGATAACAATAAATGATAGCTTAATCTAAGTTACAATTAAACGTTATATTAATTATCGATGTTTAGTAATGACTCTAAATGAAGCGCCCATGTAAAAAATGTATATATGGCAACATAAGGGTGGTCTTTAAAAATTTGTTTCTCAAAATTTTTACTTCCCGACCCAAAAATTAAAAGTTTATAACAAAAAAATAACTCTAATTTGCAATAAAATTTGTGGCCCAAAATATTTTCATTAACCTTGAAAATTTGACGCAAAGCGTCATGAAGCTGCCTCCGTTGCCCCCTCCGCGCTACAAGGAAGCGCCGGGTTCCTATTGAAGAAGAGGGGTTAAAACGCCCCTTTCGGGTACATCATTACTGCAGCTGTTTCAATTATCGGTGCAGAATCTGCACTCATCAAGATACCCATAGCACCAATCGAGATAGCGGGAGCTCCAATTGAGAACACCAGTAGTACCAATCTGCGAGAGACACCGATCAACCCTTGGAATCGGCGCAGATGCTGCAACGAACGAACGAACGGCGTCACCCAACGACGACTGCTGCAGCAGTCCTTTCAGTTCTAGTGCAGCTAGCGTATCTATTGGGGCCCCGTCGTTGCACCAATTTTGTTCAGTGAAATGGATATGATGAGTACGGATTCCTTTAGCGAACGATTTTCATCGGGTGAGAGAATAACAAAGCACCCATGAGTTCGAGTCGCCGAATAGTAATTGCATCGGAGTCTGATTTAGTGCCCTTTGATGGCGCAACTCTAGTTTTACTCGCAAGCAACGAAATTGAGACGGTGACTGAGTATGATACCACGCGAATGTAAATTACTGCGGCGTGAGCTCAGCCGGAAGCATCCGCGAATCCGTAAAGCTGGCAATCCATGACATCGGATCCAATGATGGAAGGAAAATCCAACGCGGATTTTAAAACTTTCAAGTGCTGAAAGGGTCTGTATGAATGCGTGTCATTTGGATATCAGGCGGGGGAGGGGGGCAGAGGTGTATCCCAATCAAGTTTCATAATCCACAGATCTTGTATGAGCAATTTTGCCAAAACTGCAACAGGAGATACCAATCCCATAGGGTCATATAGGCGGGCGATGATTGAGTAAATGACGTTTTGTAAGTTACGCCGATGGCATGATCGCAACCGATAAATTGGTCGAAAGATGAATTCGCGCCGCAGTGTCAGCGATCCCAGGAACAATTCCGTCAGCTTGGGGCGAATTAGACCGCTGTTAGTCGTGATCGATGCAGCATCGCATGGTGCCGATGTTTACAAATAGAACATGTATAAACACTTTTACATTTGGAATGTGAATGCGGGCCAAAACAATTTACACGGCGATTAATTTTCTTAGAAGCTTCGAGTCGTCTAACAGGGTCTAATCCTTAAACTCAGGTCATATTATTTTGTGACGAGTATCATAATGGCAAATGGGGCAGAGATTCAAATTTCCTTTGTTTACAATGCGTGAAGACACTTGTGTGAAAGTTGTGGACTTGAATTTTTGAGATGAATTGAACACGCTTTTGCAGGTTGATTTCGAGGTGTTGTCGGATATATCCGAATCAAATGAAGCCAGCCCGGTAGCTCTACCTAATATAAATATTTGTAGTAAATCAAAGGTTGGAGAAACTCGATTTTCAGGGCCCATGCCTTGCGGGAGTCAGGATCTAGTTTTTGAGCGAAAATATGTACCAGCAAGGCATCCCGAGTATCAACAAGTTAACCGAAAGCTTTTAGAGCGCCGATAACTGCGGTCGCCTTTGCATGCAACTCGCGCAGATTAGATGCTGAATCGCGCAAAACCGAGGGCATCGAACACAGTGATTTTAATAAGTTATCGGTAACTCGACATTTATTTGAAAAGTGTGACGTGAGTGTTTCCCAAGTAACAAGGAAATTTGAATCAGTTCAAAAGATTATCAATCATATCTAAAGGTTCACCCGATAAGCTAGATTTCAAATAATAAAGTTTGTGAACGTTATCAATACGCATCATCAACCACGAGTGATTTAAGATAATCAGAAGAGGACTCCCATTTGCCATAATCACCTGAAAATTTTGGTATGTCGATCCGTGGTAGAACAGCTGATGATGTTGAGTGATCTTTGCGGCTGCAATCGTGCCTTAAGGCGGTAGGAGATGAAGTTTGCGATGGTCCAGTTGCAGAGTCTGCCAATCCTTGTAAAATCTCTTCGAGTTCGACCATTGCTGTCAAAAATAAGAGCTCATGATTTGCAATCAATTGCTCCTTAAAGTAGCTGTGGATCAAGTCTTCTGCAGTGACCGCACGACGTATTCACATGTATACACGCCGACAATCATTCCAAACGTCATTTAAATACTTGATGCCTACTCTCAGTTTTGCAAATGTTTTATTCGACGTTGTTTTAGCAATTTCAAAGGATCGAGTCAGGCTCTCAAAAAGTTCAATTTTAGGAAGCAGGAGTTAATCGAATGTCTCGTCTTCCACTTCTCGGAAGAGGTAACATTACAGTCGGTACCGGAAAAAAAATCGTCGGTGAAGCTATCGTTGTTCATCCGCCGGGATTATCAAATATGTAGGTGCTGATAAGTGACGGCGTCATTTCATGTAAGGAACGATTGTGGCATAGTCATCAAGTTCATACGTCGTTGCGTAAGCTGGAGCTGTTCGAGCCGGTATTACAAAGCCAGAGCCGTGCGACAAGTCCGCGATGTTGGGACCGAGCGGGTCACGGAGTAGGGGTGCTTCAAGTAGAGAGGGTACCTTAGCTGCCTGGTTTCTAATGATGATTTCGGTGAAATCGGAGGAGGTCCTCCTCCCGCCCTATGGTTGAGTGTAGAGTAAAGCGGTAATGACGTCACGATGCTAGAGATTTTCCAGGCATTGAAGACTCAAAAACATGTGCACGCGCGCGAACAAATATATCATGATTAATTTTCGGCACGGAGATTTAAATAATGCTGTCCTTTTCAATGCATGGTTCAACAAGCACTTCAGCAAACTATTTAAACCACAACTTTCAACCACGATCCTGGCAGGATTGCCAAATGTTAAAATTATCAATGTTAGAATCAGGCATTGTGTGAATGAAAAGGTACAATAATCACATAGCACAACTGGCGAAATTCGTATAATTGTATATTGCGAACTGTGGGCACACTCGGAACTGTACAGTGGTATCGCAGTACACGCGCGTGGCGAAAATTTTTAGATATACTTTATTATTAGACATACATTTGTCTGGATTCGGAAATGCGTTCTTCGAAATCCCAAGGTGAAACGTTTGCTTCTGCATGCAGGAGAACGGTTACCTAGCAAGCAGGTGAAAATTGTCCGGCTCTTTAAAGCTAAAAATCTTGAAATTGTTAGTAGCGCTACCACCTGACGATGAACACGGCTACTAATATCGGGAAAATGTTCTTATGTTTTGCGGGAGTTCTTCGTGATTCTTTTCCGTGTACACGTTGAAATTTCATGTCGGCCTCAGCCGCTTTGATATAAAAACGCCGCCCTCGTATGTAATATACTCTTGTGCTGTTTCGATATTTTCACTTAACAAGTGACTGTCAGTTATCAGTCTGACAACACAACAAAATAGTATTTTCTGGGATTCATTAAGATATGTGTTTCGAAAAGTTCGAAAAGCGAAAAAGGGTCGGAACGAGTTCCGACGAGTTTTAATGTTATGAAATAAGTCGGGTTTTAAAAAGTCGATGGACATAACTTAAGTTCAAAAGACCACTAAGGATTTCCAAAGGTGTGGGAATCTTTTTTTTGTGTACAATTATAACTCTTTAGAACTTTTTCCAACTCTTTCGACGTTCTTCGAACTCTTTTCGAAAACGCTAACTCTCATAGTAGTCTGTTTCAATTGATTCATCAAATTATTATAAATTTTCATTCTATGAAAGTGTATTATCAAGTATTGAATTACATTAATTTTGCAAATTAATTAGCATATTGTAAAAATTGTATATTGGAAAAATTTGAACGTTACTGTTTACGGTCCCTGAGAGTTCGAACATTTTGAACTGTTCGAACAGGGTTTATCGACATGCCTAACTTATATCTTTACCTTAAGGTGATTTATCACTGGTTGGCGAACTTCAAATCTCAAATTTGCCGCCACGACATATTTTATTGATTTATTAACGATGAAATTATAATTTTCTAGAAAACATAATTTGAATTGAGTTTTACTAGGATAATTTGCCAAGTTTTTTCGACATGTGTATGATCAAAATATATCTTACTTTGAGAATGCATTTTTTTATGTCTGGGCTAACCTCGAAGTAACGAAAACTCGTTCAAAAAATTAGCTTTATAACAACATTATAAATGTGCAAAAAAAAATAAAAAAATGTACTTTTGGCTATAAATTGAGTTTTCTTGAAAATTATAATTTCATCACAAAATTAACTAAAATATATTTTGGCGGCAAACTTCAAAATTCGAACTTCTCCAACCAGTGATAAATCACCTTAACCGTTGATTGTTTCGTAATTTCCAGGCTTTGTACAAACTGCCGAATTTGACCACTTTACGTTTAATTAAGTGTTCATCTGTATACTCTAAAATTGTATTAGAGATTTTGTACGCACGGTTGGATGCAAATATGAAACCATTGTCATCATTGACTATGGACAAACTACCATACGTCCAAGGAAATAGATTATTGGAGTATTCAGAGTGGAGTATGATAGCATACTCACGAATATTTTGTCATTTGCGGTTTCTGTCCTGCGTAGGAAGCCATTGGTTCAATGCGAGATGTCTTCAGTTGATACGAGGGATAAGAGCAGATATGTTGGAAGCTATTGATCTTTCTGGTATGATTAGACGCTAATTAGTGTAATATTAGTACAATGTTGAATGAGTATAGAACGTTGGTGATTGTGAACGAGCGTGATTATGGTGGCCCGACTGTAGCGACTGCCGCCAATCACACGAGTGCACAATTACCAATTCCGCACAAATTATATATACTATTTTTTTTTGATAAGTACGTCAAATTATAGTCTTTTCGCTCAGTCAAAGTTAACACTGAGGCAAAGGTCGCAGCGCATGCGTCAGAGTGCTGGAAAAGTCTTTCCAGCCAAGTGCTAGCAGTGCCGGAGACTTTTCCAGCACTCTTACGACTGCGCACCGAAATTAGCGTGATTCTACACTGTCAATTGTACGGGAAGGTTAGGTTTTGACACGCGAGTTCTAAAATAGTATATCGTGCGTGAGGGCGACACTGCGCCCAATCGTCACACGTTTCTTTATACCCTGCGGAAGTGTGACGAAAGTGGAACTTTGCGTCACTAGGGATCCAAAGTTCTGGATCCCGGGTGAACGAATACCTTAGTGGTATAAAATATTTTGTCACACATGTAATAATTTTACACGGAAAGATAACCATTTCTACACTCAAAATTGAGATTTGGTCATTAATTAAATGAAAAATAAACTAAAAATCAATAAAAACATTGAAAAGAGTCAGGAGTTCTTAGCGTAGTTAGTTGAAAACAATTTTATTTGTAGTACAAATTTTTCTATATTTCATAATTCATTGAAAAAATTGCCGGAAACGGAAAACATCGATACCGATATTTACAGCTATTACATAAAGAAAGAGGATTGAACGACAATTACTAGGTATTTGAGTAATCATAACGTACTTGGCAATCTTAGTAAAAAATATTTAAAAATAAAATACTAGAAATGGTTGGAATTTTAATAATTTTTGTTAGTTCCTTAATACTATCAAAAATAATAACTTAATCAATCCGAGGGATTGACATAAGATCAAATTTCATTCAGTTATATTGAGAGAATAAATGTTAAATTATATAAATTAACTAATTACAATCATATTTTCGCCATGAAAATTGGGTTTCTCCACAGTGTCTTATAAGACTATTCTTAGTGTACTTTTCAACAAAAACGTCTTGGAATAAGATACACGAGTGCCTTTTTTCAATAATCAAAACACTTTTAAGACACTAGTTTTTGTGGTGATTGTCTTTTAAAAGATTGTCACTTATGTATAAAAAATAACAAAAAGTTTTTCTCATTTTCAAAAAATAAAACGTTTCGTTAATCTATAATGTTTGGTGCTCGGTGCGATCAGCCTATTACTCGAAGAACCCAACACCATACATAAGAAAAATGCATCAATTTTTATTTAAAATATGCATTGCGGCACCGATTCATCCCGCCGTAGGGGTAGTTACTCTAGGACACGACGCGATCTTTTAATGTCAAAATATTGTTCAGTCAACGTCAAAATATTTATCTTTATCGTCGAAGGATTGAATAATGAATCGCAAAAAGTTGATTGCTTCATTGGTTTTCCTGAAAAAAAAATTGTGAAATATTTTTTCAGGCCTGTAGAGGAGAATAGACCCTTAAGGTAGATTTAGTTACACAAAATTTTAGTCCTTTTTTTTGAAATGAGGTGTAATGATTGATTTGCTGATTTTAACGTATGTTTGGTCATATATTATTCAAACTTTTCAGCAATAATAAAAATATAAGGTATTTGCGACTATAAAAAACGTTTTAAATAATTAAAAATTTATCTAGAATTTTTTTTTCACACATTTAATTTGTATCGGTAAAAATAATATTCAGATACATATTATAATATCTTGTGAACTAAACTGTACTTTAGTGCTATTTTATGATTAATCTTAGCCAACTTTTACATATTTTCATACTTTAATGGGTCCAAAAATATGTCATAATTTTATACATTCAATAATATGCATAGAATTTTCAGTAGGGTTGAGAATAGCAAAATAGTTTATATTCAATTCAAAATACATTATGAAATCATTGAAAGATTGATGTTTTCTTTATCCTGCAATTTCTTCAACTCAAAAAATTCTTCGAAATAATAGATTCAATTTTCAACAGTGCAGACATTTTCAATATTGTTATAAGACATATATTTTTTTCATCAATTCAAAGAATGCAGCCATATCGCTGAGGAAGATCTCGAGAGTATTGCTACCCTGAAATCAATTCAATGCATGATTATAACCAATAACAATAACATTGATGGTTCGTCTTTGGTCAACGCAGCTAAACTGATTCATGTAACTGCAAAAATATAAGGACCAACGCAATGCATAGCATTCTATCACATGGTGTCAAATTCCTGGACATCAGAAATTGTCGGAAAGTAAACACCGTCCATTTAAAAAGACGATTCCCGCATTGTGAAATTGTAATTTAATTTCAAAAAATTAAGAGGTAGGCGTTTTTTTGTTATACATTTATTAAATACTGACAGAATCATAACTCTAAATATAAATCAAGTAATGAAGTAATGAGTTTTTTTAACTCAAAGGTTTCAGTGTTGTGTGAAAAAAAATATTAAAATAAACAAAATTTTCAATTGCAGAAACTTAGTCCACCAGCAATAAATGAGCGTTATACACATCTGACCGCTCGATGCGACATACGTTGCGTTAATTTTACATTCCCGAAAATACGATCTCACGCTGTATATCAGCTCTCCAAGGATGCTTCCTAGTGAACATCCTAAAATACTGGATCCGAGTCGTATTTTAAATTTTTTCTGTAAAATTTAACGTAACTGTCGAACTACGAAGAATGAATCATCTTCATCAATTTTCTGTTGCTCCTCCCCTGGACAAGTTGGCAAAAAGCCACTATAATCATCTTCTCACGACAATGCAGCAAATTAAATACTGAACTTTAGGTGCGTTTAGGTGCAAGATAAGATATCTATTTTTTCCTTGCTAGTGAGAGAAATGGCCCATTCTCCTATTGATAAAATAGTAAAATGTGCCTTTTTCCCACCCGTAAAAGGTAAAATATCGTACTTAACGGTTGTAAAAATGTAATTTTTGACTTGCGTGATAAAAACTCATGCTTTCATGCTCGCTGAATATAAACGTTTATACCACTGGGAAGCGGACACAGGTGGAACTAATCGTCTTCACGGGATCCAAAAGCTCTCACGCATGCGCGCTCGAGTCACTTTAGTTCCCTAGTAACGCACAGATTCACTTCTGTCACGCTTCCACGGGGTATAAAATAACTCGTGCCGCTCAGGCGCAGTGTCGCCGTCGCGCAAATTACTTCCCATTTGTATCACATTTATGTCACATCTGCATCGAATCCGTATAACATTGATGTCACATTCGCATCACATTTGTATCACATTGATGTCACATTTGCATCACATGTGTATGACATTTATGTCACATCTACATCACAGTGATGTGACATTGATACCATATTTGATTCTCATTCGCATCATTTATATCAAAATTGAAAAGTAAACAAATATTACACATTGATAAGCCTGCCGTCGCATACGAGGAATTGAAGCTCGCACCTTTAACTCTCCAATCCAGTCACTCACCCTTTAGCCAGACTGACGTTTTTACAAGGACTACGCTGAAGCCTAATACATATAACTATGTGGGCACCTGGCATTGAAGGTGACTGATCTCTGTCTTTACATTGTAACAACGTCAGTGTGCCTAAAGGGTAAGTGTCTGTATTGGAGCGTTGAAGGCCCAAGATTCAATTTCACCCATGCAACGGCAGGCTTTTCGATGTGAAACATTTTTTTTGCTAGTTAACTTGAATGTAAATGACGCTAATCAAAATTAAATATGGAATCATCGTGAAATTAATGTTATGAAGATGGGACATCAATGTGATACAAATGTGAAGCATATATGATGAAAATGTGACATCAATTCGATTTAACAATGTGAATCACGTTTATATCACACGGTGTCGGAAATTACCAAACGCATGTGATCCACATGTGTTCCCCATGCGATCCGCATTGCATATCGCCGCGATATCACATTTCAATCACTGTGAAATTCATGGTTGTCTGGGTGTTGCAAAACCGTTGTGGAATATACTGCAACAATTTTTTTCGAAAGGTCTAATGATTTTTCAATGAAATGCATATTATATTCGGATTGAGCAGGTTAAGAAGTATCAAATTTACTTTACCTTTTTAAAAAATGTATGATGCCAAAAAAGTTAGAAAGCATTGAATTTTGACATATTTTGTGTTCAGACCAAAATTATTCAGCCATCAAACGAATGACCCGAATGTACCCGGGAATGAAAAAGAAAACTGTATATGACTTGGCAGAAAGATTGTTACAATGTTTTCTAAAAAATTCTGCCAAGTGATATACAGTTTTTTTTTTCATAATCAATGGATATAATTTTTCTATGACAATTTTTTTACTTGGCTATTTTATTCAATTTTATTTTTATGATTTTCATTTTTATTAGTTATTAATCGAATATTTAACTGTTTTCGTTATCTTTGTACTTGGCGCCTTTTTTTCATCGACGATGATTATTTGTATATTTCAACATTTTTTCTCAGAAAAAGTGCATCTCAGAATGATCTGAAATGCGAGTGTATCCCTCCCTCCCCCCCATTCGGGTCATTCGTTTGATGGCTGAATAATTTTGGTCTGAACACAAAATATGTCAAATTTCAATGCTTTCTAACTTTTTTGCCATCATACATTTTTCAAAAAGATAAAGTAAATTTAATACTTCTTAACCTGCTCAATCCGAATATAATATGCATTTCATTGAAAAATCATTAGACCTTTCAAAAAAAATTGTTGAATTTGGCTAAAAATGGCTATTTGTGTGTTCGAGAATAAGAATTTAGTGTCTTGCTTTGTACTTGACGCAAGCCACTACCGCGGCTCTTGATATTATATTATTAATGCTAACGTATTAATGCAATTGTAACTCGTTTTTGCAGATAATACGATGTTCTCGTGCCACCTAGCAACGATACCTTAATTAATTGGCAATCATATTTACATATAACTTCGAGTTTCCTTAGGGACTTATTATGGAAGTCTTTCAAAACACTATCGTAATACAAATTGATATTTAATGTAAGACATAGCTGCTTGTTCTAATTAACTTACTTGTTGTAAACGATGATACAACCCTGGTGAAAATAAAATTCACACGAAAGTACATACTTTCGCACATAGCTAAATTGGAAGTACTTTCTTGTACAATGCATTATATACGATCGTATGAACTATTTCATGTACGTATTCATTTTAAAGAAATTCTTATAAACCTTCGTATAAACAAAAATGTGTACAATAATATACGCAGATAGGTACTTATTTGTTTAGATATTTTAATCTAAACGCTTTGCGGACATTTAGAATTATGTTTCATTGAAAAATTTTTGATTTGATAATTTCTATAAGGTAAGCGCAAATCAGATTTGATTTTCATTATACCATTTTAAGAAAACTTTTGTTTGGGAATAAGTTTATACGAAAGCTTATACTTACGTATATACCATCCCATGTACGATTTTATATCCGATCAAAATATACGAAAGTATGAATTTTCGTATAAACTTATTGCCAAGAAATAGTATATTGTTGATTGAGTGCGGAAAGTTGGTGAATGAAGGACGAGTGTGGAGCACGAGCGAAGCGAGTTCTGCCAATCACACGAGTCCGCATTCACCAATTTCCGCTCAAATTCAACATACTATTTTTTATAACACGTGCAAAGAAAGTTCTTACATCACGTAATTGGTTAAACTATATGTCATTATGTCAAATTCAAAGTCTTGGAATATCGAAAAACAAAAGACGCTCTTTTTTTTTTTGTGGAAAAGTTACTTTCCGTACTCCACTTTCTGTACGGTAAACCGAAAGTAGTAATATAATTTCAAGACCCACCTGAATTTAGGTATTTTCTGTCCCAAATTCGAGACAAAAATTAAGAACTTTCCTTGCACGTGTTATAAAAAGGTTTTTTCAAGAACTGAAAATGTCTTAAAAATAAATTCGTACGTGTATTAGTATATACGATCGTTTATAATATATTATATAAGAAAGTACTTTTAATTTAGCTATATTCGAAAGTATGTACTTTTTTATATACTTTCATATGAATTTTATTTTCAGTAAGGAATTACTGCTCTTAGAGTGATAAAGCATTAGGCAGTCCTTTATACTTCAATCTATTTTATTAGGTTTGTACATCTTAAAATGGAAAAAAATAACTGAAAAATGAAACGAAATTTCGGTACATATAGTCAAAGTCATCAACGAAAAGTCATCAGAAACTGTCAAAGAAGAGGTCAAAATGATAATCCCATTCGGTAAATCATTTAATTAAATGAATTCTGATAATTATCATTATTGTTTGGAAAAGAGTTGTTAATTTTTCATTACTTCATTTTATGCAAAAGAAATTATGAAAACATAATAGATGACGTGGCGCAAAATCAGGAAGAAGAAACGAACTCTGATATATCTAATGTTTCAACTGATGAAAGTAATGACAATGTGAATAATGATTTTGAAACCGGTTCGCAAAGCAGTGATTTCAATGACAGTAGCAGTGAATCTTTTAATAGCAGCGGGGAATCTGGAAATGATTTTAACGATGACTATGATTTTGACGAAGAAATATTTCCAGGTAAAGTAAATCGAAACTTTTTACTTAAAATATGTTTTAAAACTGGTGTTTTATTCATTTCTATTATTTTAAAGAGTAATTTAATTTCCAATAATAAGGAACTGGTTCAAAATGATAAATGTAGAAACAAATTGTGTAAAAATGAAATAGTATATCGTGCGTGAGGGCGTCACTGCGCCCGATCGGCACACGTTTCTTTATACCCCGCGGAAGCGTGACGAAAGTGGAACTGACGAAAAAGTACAAGGTTTACTAACAAAAGGATAATAAACAATATAAGGTATATAGCAACATTTTCCAAAGCAATGAATAATTTTTATAAACAATTGGCAAAAAATTTTTTTTTCAAAAACATCTTGGAATCTATTTCATCAGACTTATTATGATGATAAATAATTAATTTCTGAAACTGTGAATAGTCTGCTGGGCCAATATTTCGTCTTCCGAGCTTGGGCAAACGCCGAAAATCAGCAGTTTGACAGTGATATTGTTAATTAGCTCTTTATTAAAGAAAATAAAAATAAAAAAAAAATAAAAAAATAAAAATTGGCATATTTATCTTTTGCCTAAGCTTGGAAGATGGAAAACTAGTCAAGAAGGTGATCGCATAGAGACAAAAATGTTCAAGATAAATTTTTATCAACTAAACAACCAGATTAAATTTTTAGATAGCAACATTTTGGCTACAAAATGTATTTAGTCCTCCTCAAAACGTTGACAATAACCATGTCAACGGATAACTTGATTTTAAGCTGATTTTCGGCGTTTGCCCAAGCTTGGAAGACAAGATATTAGCTTATTTTACGTTTCGCAAGTGAATCGAAGCTATTGTTTAATTATAATAATTAGGCTTGTCAATTTCATGCTTCGAACAAGTTCGAACATTGTAGGGAAATATTCAAACATATTCTAATATATTTGAATGAATAAAGTATTCGAATATTAAAATGTTCAAATATTCATGAATACTGAGTTGTTAAAATTGGATTGACATATTTTATGTTCTATTCATGATTCGTATGCATAAATTCAATAGTATACTACAAAGTAGTTTTTATTTATACAGGAATTTTTAGTAAGAAGTGAATAAGAAGTAGTTGACAAGTAGATAGCATGCGCAGTTTTCACTGGATGGTCCTACACACGCGCCCTTTGTACTACGACCGAACACCCGGATAATTATCTTTACATGTTAGAAATAACAATGAAAAAAAAAGAGATTTGTAAACGGGTTTTCTGTTCTGTTTCAAAACTGTACAAACAAATTTTGCCCTACAAGGTAGTAATAAATATTTTTCTGTTTACCTTGCACACAAACTGACCTTTTTCGTGCTAGCAGACCGTGCGCAAAGTTCTGTTTTTCTTCACAGTACACATAAGCCGTACGCAAAGTAGGGAATTTCATTTTGCGCACGGGCATCAGTGCGCAAAGTAATAGAATTAATTTTGCTCACGGTTAACTGTGCGCAAAATTTTACTTTGCTCACGGTATTTGTTAGCAACCCAAAGCTCCCTTTTTGTTCAAGGTAAACAAAAAATATCGTGTGCACCACGTGCGCAAGGCGATTGGCCAACTTTGCGCACGTGATACAAGTCTGAATTTAAGGGGCGCCATTGACCATTTGGAGAATTAACCATTTCTGGACTCAACATCGTAAAAATAGGTGTTTTAGAAGTGTCTCAGTCGATGCAAAAGACACCTACTGTGTCTTATTTTGAGACGGTATTGCAGGAATGAGACACCGAAAATGTCTCAACGTATTAAAATGAGATACAATTGTTTTTGTGAACATGTGTAGGACCACCAAATGATAAATGTAACACACTGAGAAAAAAATTACAACAAAAGTAACTATGCCGGAACAATAATGCGACAGCTTAATGGTCAACAAAATCGTAATAAATTCTGTACAATAATATCCGTGCTGGCCCCCTAAATTAATCTTTCCGAACACCAAGATCTCGAACTAATGCGCTAGCATAGTAATTTTCGTTGTTTTTTTTAGTGCATGCAAGAATTCGACGATTTTTATTATATCATGATAAAACATTTGAACATTCGAATATTTAAACTTTTGAACATTAGAATATTCGAATATGTTCGAATTTATTCGGATCACGATTTTTTTGAATTTGTTCGAATAAATTGTGAAGTATTCGAATATTTGACAAGCCTAATAATAATAATTGAAAAATCCATTGTAATCAACTTTTCTGGCATGATTTTGTATCAACAATCAATGAGTATGATAATTTTCTGGTCAGAATGCCTTTTTTCATGAATTGCACTTATTTATGAAATATATTAACTGTAGGCTGAGAACCACTGCTTTTTCGGCTACCGCGAATAGTCTGCCAGTTTCAGCTTCATGAGAAAAGAGTGATTTGATAAAAATTAAAAAAAACGCTCTTTCTTATTACATTTATAATGTAGCGCAACGTAAAAAACGATTTTATTCATTATTTTTCGATGAAATTCTACCGAACGACTATTAAAAAAAAACCGTTTGTAGTAATATTCGTAAAATCACTCTTTTCTCTTGATTATTAACATACGTTTTTTGAAAAAATAATAAAAGGTAAACTTCTTTTTCTTACAATATTACGTAATATCATTTTTAATCTTTACATATTTTGTTTTTACATTTAACCATTTTTTCCCGTCCATATATTAAGCATATGAGGGATGGTCGGTATAATGAGCATGATAAATATCTCTCTTACATCCCACAAAATGTGTTTGTAATTATAAATATTATAAAATAATTATAATTATAAATAATTTTTATTTTTTTATATTATATACAATAATACAATAATATATTATAATATATTATAATAATAATATAATACATAATAATATATTATTTATATTTTATTTTTAATTTAATTTATAATTATAAATAATTATAAATTATAAATTATAAAATATAAAATAACCATTTTTTTAATAACGCTAAATTTTCATGCGTTTATAGTTTTTCAAGCATAATGGGTTAATAGTAACTACTTATTGAATTTATCTATTTTATATATTAATATTAATTATACTGATTCTTAAAACAAACATTTGAAAAATAATAATCAGAAAATCACATTTTTCAATTCAAAGTTATTCAATGAAAATAGTTATGTGTGATAATAAAAAAGGCTCAACAATATTTTTTGATTCGTAATTTTTATAGTCTATCTTCTTGGACGCAATCATTAAGGTGGTTGTATCATGAAGGGGCGTATCATTAGGGTTCCGTTCATGATTTTTATTAATCTTGCTAATTTAGTCATTTAAAATACCGTTTTATTTGATAAAAATTGTTGTTGTAGTAAATAAAGACTGTGAATTACATTAACACTATTTTAAATTGAATTTTATGTAATCCAAATTTTTGCCTATTCTTTTTTTGAAATAATGTAAATTGATCATTTTCTAAGTTTAGAGTATTTGTGGTGTTATGTTATGCTAACTTTTTTGCAGTAATACAAATATATGATATTTGCAACTTATAAAAAACGTTTTGATCCATTAAAAATTTATCTAGAATTGTTTTTTCACACATTGAATTTATAACGGTAATAAAAATATTCAGATACAAATTGTAATATCTTGTTAACTAAACTGTGAATCACATTCAAACTTGACAAACTTACTTGTTTTAGAACAAGTTATATTGTGTTAGTTTTTCATAAAAATCTCTTTTTGACGAAAAAAGTTATTCAACAAAATGTACTGTTATTGGATAAGATTCCTATGCCTGCCATGTATTTCTACGAAAGTTCAGCAGCAAATTTCTCAGCTTCTAAACTGTGAATCGTCTCTAAACTTTGGAAAATAATGTATTATTATGCCAATCATATGTGGGCAAAGTTTCATCAAATTCCCTTTATAAAGCTTTCATGAGACAACCACCTTAAGTCAATATTCTTTGTTTAAGTAAAACAAGTTTTGTCCTAATATTTTGAAAAAAAATGACAAAAGTGTAGCTTTGAACAAGTGTTAAAAGAGAAATGAATTTAAAAAAAAACAGATTTTTATAGATTATATTTTTCAAAAGGAAAATCGATTTCATATTAATTTAAATTAATAAATTAAACAATGCCAGTAATGAAACATCTTTTATTGACCTTTATGGACCCCACGGTCAGTATCAAACAAAAATTCTTAACCCAAAAATGTATTATTCCTCAAAAATATTTTAAATCAAGACCTCAAGAACTTTTATTTCCATACTGACCCTGGATTCTATCAAGCATTAGTATATGATGCAACTACACTGTATTTGCCTTAGTAAATCTAAATTTTTGGTTTAGTAAAAAAAATTAGATAATATAGATCCTAAAAATATTATTATAAATAAATACATTTTTTAAGTTGATTCTGTTAAAATTAATTCATTTTTACTTCTATTTTATACGAGCGTACACATTTTTTGCCAATCGTTTACACGGTTTACACAAACCTTTGCTATCAGGGTAGTCACATTTGGTCGTATTCTTTACAAAAAATATTCAAAATTCATGTATTGTGAAAATTAAACGGAATAATAATTTCTAACATTATTTCCCATTTACAGATTATAATCTACGTTGGAACAACGGAAATGAACCACTTTATGATGGGGCTGACATCACTGTTATCGAAAGTATGTTATCGATCGCTCATTTAGTTTCAAGACACAAAGTAACAAAGGCACTGGTTATTAATGTTCTTAAACTGATAGAGTTTCATTGTCCCCGACCTAATAATTGTGCAAAATCGTTTTATAAATACAAGCAACACTTCAAGAACGCTAATTTACCAATAATCCGACACTATTACTGTGTGCACTGCAACATCACATTACAAAATGAAACGGATGAATGTCCAATTGAACATGAAAAACCTGACATTTCTTATTTTATTGAAATACCGTTAGAAAATCAATTGCAGGTCTTATTTAATCGCCCAGGATTTGATGAAATGCTAAACCATCGTTTTCGACGTAACATAAATCAAGGTGAATACAGTGATATTTATGATGGTTCTATATACAAAGAACTAAATAACAGAAGTATTTTAACTCGTTCAAATCACCTATCATTCACCTGGAATACCGACGGTGTTAAAGTTTTCAAATCAACCTATAATATCTGGCCGCTTTACCTCGTTATCAATGAGTTACCTTACAACGAAAGAACAAAATTAGAAAATGCTATGTTAGTCGGGTTATGGTTTGGTGCAAATAAACCTGCGCCAAAAATTTTTCTAAATCCGTTATATGCTAGTGCGTTGACGCTTATGCAAGGCATTGAAATTATACGCCCTAACATGAACAATATAACTATAAAAGGTATTATTATTTGTGGTTTAGCAGATTTACCAGAAAAAGCTTTGCTTATGAACTCCAAACAACATAATGGTAAATTCGGATGTCAAGTATGCAAGCAAGAAGGAGTTCGCTTACGCCAACCTAACGTTCAAGTTTATCCGTACGAAAGATTTGTTTTAAGAACTGAAGAAGAAACGTTAAATCATGCAAGAGAAGCTTTAGAAACGGGAAGGCCTGTCTATGGTATCAAAGGACCAACCATAGTTTCAAGATTCAGTTACAAATTCGTAACATGTAATGCTATTGATTCTATGCATTGTATATTCGAGGGAGTTGTGAAACTACTCATGGATTTATGGTTCGACGAGCGTTATTCAGCGAATCAGTTCTCCTTGCGCAATAATTTCCGATTGATTAATAATCGTATAAAAGCGTTAAAACCTCCGTCGTTTGTACAAAGATTACCAAGAACCATTGACAAACACCTATCCTATTGGAAAGCACATGAATACAAGAATTGGTTGTTCCATTATTCACTGCCTTTGCTACATGACATTATGAGAAACGATTATTTCGAAAATTACAAATCCCTTGTTTTTGGTATAACTATGCTGTACAGAAATAAAATAAGTGAAGAAAACGTTGTCGCCGCAGACCTGGCATTGAACAACTTTGTATCAACATTTCGTGTACTTTACGGATTGGAGCATATGACGCATAATCTTCACTTGCTGCTACATCTACCTGATAGTGTTAGAAAATTTGGACCTTTGTGGATTACTTCCTGTTTTCCATACGAAAATTTAAATGGGTATTTGAAAAACTTTGTTCATGGCAGTAAATGTCCTGAACTACAAATATCTTCCGCAGTTTCAACATATTTGACAATTGGCAACATAAAACGACAATACTTGATCCCAAATAGTCCGGCGAATGTTCTATGCGATCAATTTAGTTATAAATTCGGTCGTCTTCATCGCCATGCTGTATCTGATTCGATATGTATAGTAGGAACATGTAAGAAAATACGAAATATAAATCCTGCAGTTTTACAATTACTATTAGAGAGGGAAGAATATGATGCAGAAATCGGTCATTGCTTCGAATTCCACCGGTTATTGAAAGACAAATATTTGTATGCATCTGACAGGTACAATCGACAAAAGAGAACTATAAATTATTACATTCAATATGGGAGTGAAACCTGCCTCCAATTCGGAAAAATAGAACTGTTTATTCGTAAATCGAGATGTGATTGTATAACCATATGTAATTGCGAAGCCGATCATTACGCTGTTATCAAGTGTTTTCAAAAGAATGTACCAGAAATAGCTACTACCATTTACGGAAATATACCAAACCTTCAGAGAATCACAGAACACCAGAACACAAGTCGAAAAATTGTAAACATAGAGAATATCAAAAGCATTTGCTTTTTTCTAGAAGATCGTGAAAATCAATACTGCTCCATCCCTATTAATAATCAAGAATTTGAATGAACGATTTCATGACAGGTAGGCATCCTTTTAGTATGAATTAAATTATGTAACAGACTTTCACGTGTTTTTTCTTAGATTGAAGCAAAATATTTATTATTTTTATCTATATCTAATTTAGTATTTAGTATTATTTGATTTTTCGTTCATTATTTTAAAACCAGGATGTTTAAATTTGTACATGATTATAAGAATTTTTCACATTATTTACACTGATTTCTCCATGATTGCGTTATGGTATCTTTTTTCTACAGAATAAGCGAAAATTTAACAACCATGTTTTCTCAGTGTAGTCATTAAGTAAGTTTTAGTATTCAGAACACCTAACATTGATTGATGAACAAGTTTTCTTAGCGCTGAAATGCTCATAAATGATTCCCACACAGATTTATGATGCCGTAGTCGTAGCATATTTTTCATCAAATAGTTTTTATACGGATTTTATTTTGATTTTATTGAATTGAAATTGAAATTAATGGAAATTATGCAATCAAGGTTCCATTAAATCATGTAATTGTAATGATTTATTATCTCACGAATTTGACTATCAACATTTTGATGCATTTGTTATATTTAAACATAACGTACGTTATTAAAATATATACATACATATTTCGATACAATTTTATGAAAACATATCGTTTCTACTTTAAGAACAACAAAATTATGAAAATTTATATTTTTTTATTTTTAATTTTTGTTGTCAATAATTCAAATGAAAAATGTCGTGGATTTCGGAAGATACAAAACAAAAGCAATTGAATTGCATATCCTTTCTTTCCTTCTTCATTCATTGATGTTAGTATCCCGTAGTAACGGTCCTGCAAATAATTGTTTATTACATAACCTGAGTTGTAATGGCAATCTTGAATAATTTAACCGTTCAAAAAGCACAATAAAAATCGGACAAGAAAACAAGAACAATAATATAGTGCAACCAGATTTGGAATTACAAACAGAAAATGGCAGCTGCCAGGTAATTGGTAGCCACATAAATGCAAATTAATGAATCCTGGTTCTACTTATTTAATAATAATTAAAATGATCAATTTTTGAAAAACGTGAATTCATTTCATAATTATATAATAACGGTGTACATTCGTTTTGAGTTTGAACAAAATTAATTCTTCCGTTACCTAACGATTTGATGTTTATTTTTCATCAAGTAGGGTTATCTTAGAAATTATGTTTAACTTTTCAGCATCAAATTATTTACGAAATGGTGAAAAAATGACCGTAAAGCGGTAAAGATTGACGGCTATTACAATTTTTTGGGAAATATTAATACATTATCAATTTATCTTTATATTTATAACCTAAAAAAATATTCTTCCTCTCCTTTTAAAACTTTTTCATCTAAAATCTTTTCTACCATGAAATGTATTCAAAAATTGTTTGTCTTCTGCCTTCAAAAATATGACAAAATTAATAAGAATTATTTTATTAACAAAATTATGACACGTGAATTTAACAACGCATAAATGTCTTTTTCTTTTTATAGTAAGAACCGAAAATATTCCTTGATTTTTTGGCCACTCGAGAAACAGACTACTGTATTAAGTAGTAAACTAGTCCCTAATGACGCGTGTGAAGGAGACACGTGTAAAATAATGTACAATAATGAAGGATTCGATGGAAAAATTCTGAAATTCAGCGGTAATTACATTGGTTGCTTAAAAGTTGACAAAAAATCTTGTTGACATTGCAATCACATAAAAATAAATTGATAAATTAATAAATAAATTCATTTTATTCTAAAGAAAAGACTTTGGATCTTCTTTTTACTCATTTCTTAAAATTATATGATTCGGTTAAAAGAATAGTTAATATTTGTTAATTTCGTTTCGATTCAGGTTTTGGACATTTTCAAACGTTGTTGATGATATTTTGAGGAATGGTACGCATAATGCTTTAGTCCTACGAGTGTATAAATAATTGTTAATCGAATTCCAAGTTCAAATACAAAAGTTATATGAAAAAAAAAATGTTGTTCACTACCGTTTATCACACTTGACAGATTCAATGGCGAAATAATTCTTATTAACAATGTTCAATAGTTTATAAGGTTAATTAGTTTGTAGGAGCCAGAATCATATATAAATACGCTCGCGAAGTAGACAGATTCCTACAAAATGACGATTCCATGCTGTAACCAGCTCCCTAAATGGATATGGGTCGAATTTATATTTGGACAAATCGAACAATCAGATCTACTTTTTACTAATTTCTGAAAATTATATGATTCGGTTCAAAAAATAGTTAATATTTGTAAATTTTGTTTCGATTTAGGTTTTGGACATTTTCAAACATTGTTAATGATAATTCAAGAAATAGTGCGCAGAATCCAATTGCCCAAAGATTGTATAATTCATTGTTAATCAAATTCCGCGTTGAAATTCGTACGTAATTTGAAAAAAAATTGTTGTATACTACCGTTTATCACACTTAACAGATTAAATATCAAAATAATAGTTATTGACATGTTTCATTATTTTGTAAGGCACGTATGAGCACGATACTTATATAATAAATTTTTAATTGTTTTTGAAACATCGTTCAATTTAATTATTTTGTTCTCATTCATTATTGATATTTTTCCAATTAAAATAAGATGACATCAATTACTGTTTTCACAGCGAGAACATAGCGTCGAATTATGAGGGTGTGTAATAGGCGGAACGATTCACGTAATAACATTCCCAGTATATTGTAAAAATAAAATAGTTACATTGAGAAAAATAGCATCTTAATATTTACCCAGTAAACCATGGATTTCACAGTGATAGAAATGTGATACCGCCGCGGTATGGCATGCGTTAAACATGCGTTAAACATGCGTTGCACATGCGTTCCACAATTTCCGATACCGTGTGGCATGCATGTGAATCGCACTGTTTCATCACATCTCCATCACATTGGTATCACACATATAACACATTTGTATCACATTCGTATCACATTTATATTACATTTGTATCACATTTATATCACATTCGTATCGCATGTGTATCACATTTGTATCACATTTATATCACATTCGTATCGCATTTGTATCACATTGGCATCACATTTGTATCACATTTGTATCACATTTGTATCACATTTGGCATCACATTTGTATCACATTTGTATCACATTGATGTCACATTGGCATCACATGTGCATCAAATTTATGTCACATAGGTATCACATTGATGTCACATACGCTTCACAGTGATGTTCATTAGCTTCATTGATATTAAAATTAAAAAGTACAAAAAATATTTCAGATCGATAAGCCGTCGCATACGAGGATTGAACCTCGGACTTTCAACGCTTCAATCCAGACACTTACCCTTTAGCCAGACTGACATAGTTACAAGAACTACGCTGAAGCTGGATACATATAACTGTGTGGGCACATGGCATTGAACCTGACTGATGTCTGCATTAACATTGTAACAACGTCAGTATGGCTAAACGGTAAGTGTCTGGATTGAAGCGTTGAAAGTCC
>JABFQH010000004.1:0-26380 GCA_022816965.1 Tanaodytes sp. ZL-2020 | reverse complement strand
AAATTTATTAATTTAAATAAAAAATTCAATTGGGATGATTATAAAATTTTAAAAACTTTCATTATAATTAAAATTAAATTAATTTTTAAATGAATGATTTCAATTAATATAAATTAAATTAATTTAGGAATAACAGGATATTTTTTTTAAATAGTTCAAATTAAAAAAAAAGATTTTTACCTCGATGTTGAATTAAAATTAAGATTAATAGAAAAATATTAATTTTTGAGTCTGTTCGACTATTAAAATTTTACATGATTTGAGTTCAAATCGTTGTGAGCCAGATTGGTTTCTATCTTTTACAAAATATTTTGATTTTGTACGAAAGGACTTTTTAAATAAATTAAACTTCCATTATTTTAGCATATATAATTGTAAAGGAATTAGAATTCATTAAAATAAAATTTTTTCATAAATAATAATTATTTTATTTCATTATTTTTTAAATTATTTCATTTTATTTATTATTATTTTATTAGTGTTTTTTTTTACTTTATTTGAACGTAAATTATTAGGACCAAATAAAGTTGGAATCATAGGATTATTTCAACCTTTTAAATTAATTTCTATTAGTTATTATTTTTATTAATCAATATTATTTATACTAAAATAATTTTCTTTTTTACAAAATTGATTAAATTAAAATCATTGAAATAATACAAAATTTAATGAAATTGATAAAATTAATTGCTCTTTTTTATAAAATGTTGCTTAAATTATTTTAAATTAAATAAATATTTTAATATTATAACTTAAATTCTTAAAATATAATTATTTAAATATGGCATCATATGAAAATTATTCATATTTGAAATATATCTATTTATTTGATAATAATTTTATAATAAAATTTTTTATTTGATTAAATTCTAGAATTTCAATATTTTATTTTTATTAATTCATTTAATTTATAATATTATTATAAAATATAATTAATATAATTTATTTAAATTTATTAAATTTAAATAAGAATTAATATAAAGATATTATATAGATAATTTATGTATAATATTTATAAATATATTATTGATTAAAAATTTAATTTAAACCTTCAACAAACATTTTTTTGTTTCATTCACTTGTGTTCTGTAACCTGTCTGGTTACGGATCCGCGAGAACAAAACCGGCCGATAATTAGTTCGGCATAGTCCACGCCGGCTCGACTGGCGTCGCTACATGATAGCGCTTCCCTCCCTCCGGCCGCCGCTGCTATCAGCGTCCTCGGCCCGTGCTCACGGCCGAGCCGCGGGTTCGACCCCCGAACGCCTTTACAGTTAGACGTGCGTGCCTTGCTCCCCGCTATCCCCACCAGTAATGCTGGCCCCTTCTTTCCCCGATTAATCGCTAGTGCCGCGAGTGCGCGCCCCCCACCACTCGCTTGCTGCCATTCTACTTGCTGCCTGCTTGCTGCCTGCTTGCTGCCACCCACAGTCTAATTCGCTGCCCGAGATACCCACGCCAAGCCGCCAACACACATACACACACACTACACGCACCCAAGCCTACACGTCAACTGTAAGTACCCGCTTTGCTTTTCCGCCCGAGGATTTACTACAATTTTCAATTTTTTCGTTAAAATTTTTAACATGCGTTAGATCAACCGCCCACACTCAATTTAGACTTCTAATTTGCCGTTTAAAATGTACATTTTGTACATCAATTCAGACTTAATCCATATTTAGCTATCCGTACTGAACCCATACGTCTCCCAGACCCAATCCATACTAATTTATATCAAAATCAGTCTGGATGTAATCTGAATTTATATAATTCGATATCCAGCCAGACTAAATCCCACAGACTATTGCCAAACTTGAACCATACTAATTGCAGGCTCCGTCGTTACTCATCACCAGATTCCTGCCATAGTGAATCACCCATACTTCAACCAGACTCGAACCATACTATTCTCAGACTCCGTACTATCTACTAATCGCCAGATTTGAGCCCGACTAAATTACCCAGACTATTGCCAGACGTTAACCGTACGAATGACAGGCTCCGTCGTTACTAATCGCCAGATTTGAGCCATACTCGATTTAATTTTATTTATTTATATCAAATAAATATAATTCATTAAATATATATATATAAAATTAATTTAATATATATAATAAAGGGGGGCTTAGACCCCCTGCGCGCTACGCGCGCCAACCCCCCACACCTTAATTTTAAATCTTTTCTACATATAATAAAAAAATATGAATAATGATGACTGAACAGAAAGTTATATATAAAAATTATATATTTATATTGGGAACTCTACTTTTATACGCCATCTGGATCTGAATCACTTTCGTAATAAATTCTCACCAAAATTTCAATTTTTGTTTCGAATTTTGTAAGCCACGCTTACGCCTCACAATATAGTTCTCAATACATATGTACATGTATTACACTGAAACCAAAAGAATATTTCTCCTTGAGAATGTAATTTGCTAAACAAAATCTAATTAAATGTGTGCAAAGAAATCAACATAAGACATAACATTGTACTATTTTATTGTAAAATTTTATTAAAAATGGCCATGAAAGTAATAGTGATTCATTAACGTTTTAATATATTTGTTTTCTGATGGATAACTTATAATATTTGCATTTTTATAATTTTTACCATGCTTATATAATTTTATGTTTTCCGATATGCATTCTTTTAAATCAAAATCTTCTAAATCGCTTATTATAAAAGTATCTGTAAATTTTTTAATATTCAAGAAATATGTCTCATTGACTAAACTAAAACAATAATTTATACAATCATTTGTCCAATAAATTAAATTCCAAGGGATAACATTTAAATTTATTTGAATGTATTGTTTAGGTAAATAAAAAAATTTTGAATGTAAATAAAAAATATGTAAATTATTTATAACATGACATGTTTCATAATCAATTGATTTTACAGTATAACAATTGTTATCTAATTTTTTTAATATGATTCCTCTCATCCATTCATTATTTTCAAAAAAACAACAATTCATGTTAACGTAATAATAATTATCGCATATGTGACAACCATTATTTTCATGACCATAATATGAGTACATGTTTTCTTTCAAAATTTGATAATCTTTTATCTTATTTTTTAATACTACAAAAATTTTCGATGGAGTATCAACTTTTTTGACTATAATTTCGCTAAATTGGAGGCAATCAAACGTATAATTTGGTATCGAATAATTCCGAGACATGTTGACAGTATGCTAATTCAATTTTTTATGTTTTCTGATGATCTGAAAAAAAATATAATTCCATATATAGACACCAGACAGTGGCTGTCATTTCACCGTCTATGTACTGATTTTTAATGCAATTGTGGAATGAAGAAAGCACGATTCTCTCAATTTTATTCGTATTTAAATTACGAATTAACATTGCAATAGATTTAATTTTTAATGTTAATAATTGTACATGGAAATTTGCAATTTTTTTATAGAATTGAAATATTTAACTGGATAATTAAGACTTGCATTTTCATCAAAATCATTAATTTCATTATGTTTATATATAATACGATACTACTATATGTATTCGAATTTTTCTAAAATCTTACTATTTGTTGTATAGGTATCTGCATTCTTACATACATACCTAAATAATACGTATAAATTAAACTATATTATAAATAAGAGTATATCATTTTTATTTTCATTACATTGAAATAAGATGATTGTAACGTTAATTTTCTATTTATGGTTTAACAGAATAAATAATACATTTTGTACATTCATTCAAATTTTTATTGAAAAAAAAAACAATAATGTAACTACGATTTCACATTAACATGGCATAACTTGAAATTTTATTATACATTAATATATAAAAATCTGCATTAAGTGTTCTTTATTTGAACAAAATGTCATATAAAGTAGCCGCGAAAATAAATCCCAAAAATTAATTCATAAATTCCAAACAATATTTTTAATTGTTTCTGGATCATCACTTTCGTTCTGAATAAAAATTTTGTTAAAATTCCTGCATCTTGATAATGCCACGTATAATTGACCATGTGAAAACAGTGGTCTTTTCAACAATATACCTACTTCATCGAAACTTTGACCTTGAGATTTATTTATGGTTATTGCGAAAGCCAAAACAATTGGGAATTGTCGTCTGTATAAAATGAATGGTAACGACGAATATTCACTTGTATTTAATTTTATTCGAGGTATGAAAACTATATGTCCGAGAAAAAACCCAGTTATTATTTCTGCTTTAACGTTGAATTTATATAGTTGAATGATTTTCAATCTAGTACCGTTACATAAACCATCATTAATACTTAAGTTTCGAATTAACATGACAATAGCTCCGACCTTTAAAGTTAATTTGTGTACGGGAAATCCTGGTATTTTTATGGAATTTAAATATTCAACTGGATAATTTAGACTCGCATTTTCATCAACGTCATCTGTACCTTTATGTTTACAATAATCAATACTATAGTATATATGTTCATGAGTATTTAGTTTATTTAGAATTTTGTTATTTAAAGTATGTATATCTTCATTATGGCTTGATAAGATTATTTTATCATTAATATTATCAAACAAAGTAATTTTTTCTCCATAAATTTGGTCGCAAACATTATTTGTCTTCCAATGTTCAGGAATTTTGAAAGTATTAATTTGACCATCTCCTATTTGCAAAAGTAAAGAAGAATATTTTTTATGGTTTAAACGCATGTTTATTTTTAATTTTAAAATTTTAAATAGTGACCATAAATCAGAATATTTTATCGTTTCATTTATTATTGTATTTTGAGTAGCATTTTTTATTACTGGTAATATTTGACGAAAATCACCCCCTAAAATTATAAGTTTATTTGCAAATGGAATATTTTCACATTTGCATAAATCTCTAATGGTTAAGTCAACAATTTCTAGCGCTTTTTTCGGAATCATCGAAGCTTCATCCCAAATAATTATATCTGATTCTCTAATTTTCTTTTTATCTGAATCTAATTTTAAAAAAGAAGTTTTGATGTTAGATAAATCAAGAGGCAATCTAAAGGTTCTATGACTTGTCATTCCCATCGGCAATAAAATTGAAGCGATCCCAGTCCAAGCCATTGATAAAATTTTTTTTCCTTTACTCATAAAATAATAGATTAATGTATTATATAGAAATGTTTTGCCGGTCCCTCCTGGACCATCAATGAACAATAATTTAACATTGGCATTTTTAATTATATATTCAAAAATGTATTTTTGATCGTCATTTAATTGATGGTATAAAATATTGAATTTATTTTTACATTCTTGTATCATCTGTAGCTCCTTTTCACGATTATTTTTATATTCTAAATCACTAACTGCAGGTAACCCAAAATCACTGCAAGTATAATTCTCCAAACACAATGTATTATTTATTTCTTTTAAAGCGTTTAATTCATTGTTGTCGGGAAAACCTTCACAGAAATGAAATTTATATTTATTCCAAATAATTGAACCTAACGATAAATTATCAGATATTAAAAAAAATGCAAAAAATTTCCTCAATTGTCTAGGCATCATAATGTCGCTTCAGTAAAAATTTTGTATATTTCGTCATCGTTGTCTACTAATCCCATGGCAATAGCAGTATCTTTAAACGTTGGATACGATTTATTTTCATAAATTTTCAAATCAGTAAAAATTTTAGCCCCCTTCACGCGTAAAAGAATTAATTTTAGATGAAATCGTTCAGAATCTTTTGGACTCACGCTAACTAATCTACGTAATGTATTCGAAATGTTTTTCCTTTTTTTCCAAAATTTTTTATTATTAGTTATCACAAATGTGTAGTGTTCTGGAATATTCGAGTACAAATATTTATGTGCGGATGGATCTGATTTATTTAACTCAAACCAAGCAGTTAAGGTTGTATCACAATTTAATAAAGCCGATTCTTCTTCATTTTCTTTGAAACAAATTTGTTGTTGATTTTCTGTATGAATAGATAAAGTTATGATAGCATGAGACCTACCATGCATAGGTAGTTCCATGATACGCCATGCAGCTTCCATAGGACTTACATAACGGCTATCAATATAATTCCCTATTTCGTTATATATTTCGTTATGTTTTATATCGTCTTTTTTTAATTTTAAATGGACTCTATCATGGCCTTTATGCAAATAAGCATATATATATTTTGTACTCATAATGGATGCACAATATTCTACGTTTATATGACACTGATATTTTTTTAGCAAATAGCTATTGTATGGGACCACCATGGAATTATCAACTGGAATATTTTTATTTTTTATTTTTTTATTATAAAAATTATTATCGTTCCTATTATCTCGTCTTTTATATTTTGGGAAACCGTTTTTTTCGAATTCTGTTTCATTCAAAAAAGATTTGGGGAAATTTTTTGAACATATTTTAGTTTCTATATTGTAACATTTGCAGGATTCGGTATGAGGACCATGCAGCATATGTTTGATTACTAAATCTTTAAGAATACCATTTTGTTGTGGGATTTCTGCAGAAATATGATCATCTATATTTTTTGGCGTTAATAATTTATTTTTATAATCCAGAGTAATTAATATATGAGCATGAGGAAGACCGCGTTTTTGAAATTCAATAGTGTAAACATACGCCAATATTTTACCAAAAATTTTATTCTTTAATATATCTGACATTAAAATTCTCAATTTAGTATGAAATAGTCTTACGGTTATATTCGGAATATCATTACACGTTGTATTTGGAGGGAAAGTTTTTAAAACGCTTTGTAATTCTGGCCATTTAGGATTACATGTCATAGTTATAAACAGATCTGGCCTACCAATTTTGCGAACAATTGTCATAGCATCTTGATATTTTTGATGCATGTCACGCGGGCTTCCGATATAAGTTGATGGTAAAATAAAAATATTTCCTAAACGTTCTTTACTTAAATAATTTTTTGAATTATTACTTGCGTAATTTTGTACATGATCCAATACACCTTGATAACATTCAATCCTTAATTTTTGCTGATTGAATTTTATGAAATCTAACCGATTACTTTCAATTATGATGTAAGCATGAATTATAAATTGCTGAGTCAAACGGCCACAAAATAAAATGGGATGAAATTCTACATTATCTCTTAATGCAATGCGATATGAATAATATTGCAAGGGAGTTAATCTTTTAAAACTGTTTATACTTTGCTTGAAAATAGGATTCCAACCCAAATCACCGCGTGGGAATAAAATGGGAAAAACCATCGGATCTAAATGAAACGATAATTTACTAATATAAGTGAAAGACATCTCTGAATTAGCCGAATTTTTAGGATATATACATATGTCATAAGAAGATGGTATATGACCGTCTTTAGATATTATAAGAGCTGCGCATTCCGCAGTTCTAGGTTTTTCATATAATTTATCATTTAAAATGTCTCGAACAAAATATAAAGAATATTCAGGAATATCACAAAATTTTGTTAATTCGAATAACTGTTTATAATAATGAACATAAGGATTAACTTCATGAAATATTTTGGATAATATCTCAACATGGTCTTCAATTAATTTTTCATTATGTTGTAAAACTGTTTTCGTTGTATTCAGATCGTTGTAAATGTAAATTTGTCCGCCAATTGGTTTTTCAAATGTATTATTTAATAAATTTTTTGGTGTTGTATGGCATACCTGACCTTGAATTTTTAAATTGTAGATTCCTGACTTACATGGATCTACATAATTAGCATTAAAAGATGCAAAAGAAAATTGATTATTATAATACCTAATCAATAATCTAAATTTATTGTCATTTAAAATAAGTTCCTGTAATTCCGGAACAGTTTCATTCAAAGGAGGTAATGAAACTTTTCCGTAATGGCAACAATTTTTTTTAGAGTACTCAACCGACCAAAAAAGTGCTTTGCAAAAAGGACATACATAATCAAATTCACCTAAATCAATGCATTCAGATTTTAGATATGATTTAGGAATATTTTGATATTTGTTAATCATACTACGATCTATTATTGAATGTTTTGAGTCTTTGTGTTTCATACGTGCTTCTTGAATATTCGGGATTTGTATTTTATCGTTAGATAATTTTATTTTTTTATTTAAATTATAAATATTGAAATTTCCTTTTCTTTTGGTATTTACTTTACTATTTTTATCGTTTTCATTATTTCGGTTATCTTTATCATCATAATTGAAGATTTTCCCTTTTTGTTTTTGTTTATTATAATTTTTAAGTTTATTATACTTTATTTTATTTTTTTTATAATTATGGTTGGTACATGCAATAACGTCATAATGCCCATTGTCTAATACTCCAGAGTATAAAATATTTAAACTTCCACATTCATAATTAGAATTAGAATTTCGAGGCTGTTCAATGTTTGGGAAAAAAACATTCACGGTTACTTGATAGAAATCAACAAATGATTTGATCTCTAATTCCCCACCATAAGTACCTAATTTTGACATATAATTTTCATAACTTTTTTTATCGTTTAAAAAATTTGTGACAGAATTATCAGTGGTTATAAAATTTGTATAGTGAGACCAATTATCGAGGATATTTGCAATAACACTTTTTCTGACTATATAATGATGATTTTGAGAATGATATAAAAAATAAGAAAAACAACGAAACAAACAATTACCATCTCCAACAATATATTGTTGAATATTCATGGCTGCAGTTCAAAAATAATTTATGCGAATCAAAATTTAAGTGAGATCCAGAAAAAATTAATTCTTCATTTACATTTTAAAATGTAATTCAAAACAAAAACTTCATTTTTAGTACGCAAAAAAAAACATTTCTTAGAATTTTTGAAGAATTTTTGGCAATTTGGTTTAAATAAAAATGTAAAATCGTACTATAATTATTGTTGGCCTACTAATTTCTTGATAACAGCGAAAATCTCAATTTTATATTTATCCTTGATTCAATTGATTCGGAACAGTTAATATCCAAATATTTTTTTTGCAAAATATAATTTCATTTAACGTATTAGACCTGTAATAGTCAAATAATAATATTTATACAATGTTGATCAAAATATTAATTGTGACGAAAATATATTGTAAAATTTACTTCTTTTGAAAATATATTTAAATAGAATATTGAATTAGATTCAATATATTTCATTTATTATTATAACCTATTATTGTTTAAATGTAAATAAAAAGGGCTATGTATAGAAAATAAACTATAAATTTTCTTAACATTAATTTGTTACCTGTAATTTTCGAACGTAGTAATTATGAAATTAAATTTATCGTATTAACGACGACGAAAATTTATTGTAATATTTACTTGTTTCAGTTACTATATTTCATCACAAATTTTAATTTTTTATGTTTGTTAAAATATATCCAATTCCAATTCGATCAATTATATCCTGTAAATAACATTATTGAAAGTGTTAAAAACTGTAATATTAAAATAATTTTTGTTGAAAAAAAATTTAAGTTTAATGAACAATTATTTTTAAAAAAGTCGGGATTCAATCACGGAATAATGTTCCTGTGTTAATTTTCTGTAATATCTTTTTTTACAACCGCAAAACTTGAATGACATTATGACATATTACTTTATTGTAAAGTTTAACATTAGGCGGTTAGGTAGAGCAGTCATCACAGTAAATTTAATCTTTCTACATCTCATTCACAATTATTTAATTAGAATTTCAAAATTGTATCATACCTCAATTAATTTTCAATTTCAGTAAATTTCCTTCATTTTCTTTTGATTTGACATCAGACAAAATATACCAAGAAACGTATTTTTGTCAATAAAATGATCGAATGTCGTATGAACAATTTTTACTACACAAAATAACCCGAAGAATGATGTACATTCACATTAAAAAAATTGTTTGAGAAATTATTCATCAAACCATTGAGCCTTTGTGACAAACAAATTTGGAATGTCAAACATTCGATTCGAAATATGTAACCAATAATATGCGACAAACTTCAAATATAAACAAACTAATGGCGTTTTCTTATTCTCTCTGACCCGACTCGAAGTCGGGTAGTTTCAGTTTTGTAAGAAACTCGTGTTCTTACGCAAACTCTAAACTAAGCCGGGTTACGTTCAGGTTTTAATTCGTGTTCTTTTCGAAAACTGAACTCTATGTTTAATGCGTTCCTAAAGCTCTTTCATAGAAAATGAAATATATTTAAAAAATTGTATTTATTTATTTGTTATTATCAATTCAATTTTTTCAAATATCTTTTATAAAATATAACTACGAATATCAAGTCATTCGGTAGAATGACGACGGCAATGGCGTGTTCGTTTTCTAAAAAAAATTTATATTAATAAAGGACAGACAATTCATTCCACATAAGTGCGTCCTTTATTAATTAAAAAAAATGTTTGAAAACGAACACGTCAATAGAGTACACAGAGACTACCGAAAGAATTATTTACGCGAACCAACATTAGTCAAACCTCAAAACATGTTCTTTTTTTCCGTTCGCACCGATTTATGATGCAATTACGCATCAAATAAAATAAAATTGATGATTTCACCTGTTCATTGTATGACTAACTATGAACCATATATATATATATAATACAAAAATATAAAATATGTGCGAGATTATCTCCGGGACAATAGTCGCGAGATTTTTTCCCCCGAAGTATACATAAACATATTTTTAGGTTACTCGCTATATCATTAGTGCGTATTTTGTACAATGCTGGCTGTGTGAACGTGTGATACAATGGAGGCAAGTATAGTACCCCTAATTAATTCCTCTATGACATTGTTTCACTTGATTTTAATAATAATAATTATTGTAGCAATCATTTTTGATTAATCTATTTGTACAAATGAAGAAAACATTTTTGTTATAGAGGAATCCTACTTATAAATGTTTAGAATGGTCGAAGAAATAGAGCTGTCATGTGTTCCTAGTGATGCTGCTTAATTCTTGCGATGAATGAAGAACTGAAGTTATTAATCTGCGACGAATTTTTGTTATCGTCGGATAGTTCAGATGAAGAAATAGACCTGTTGTTCCAGTGGGAACGGAAAAAAAACCCGCGAATTCAAAATTTCATTCGTGACATTGTACTTGAACTCACGGATAAACAGGTAATTTTCAAAAACTTATTTTTCTATGTTTTTATGATAACTTTTTTATTCGCAAACCTAGTACCCAACATACTTGATAATTAGGGATGTGACATTTGATAAAATAACATTTCTTAATTGTTGTATAACATTGTTAAATATAATGATAAATAAAATTTACCGAAATTAAAACAAAAATAATATATATATACGCCAAAAATATATTATGGTAACATTTAAATAATAACGTGTTTCAGTTTCAACAGCATTTCCGCGTGTCGCGCCATGTATGTGAGCATATAACTTTTGTTTATGAAAACAGTCAATTTTACAAGAAAAAATCGGTAAAAAAAGAGACTGCTGAGAAACAAATATTGATGTTTCTATGGTAAATATAAAAAGTTATTCATTTATTAATGCTATTATAAGAATTATAATGTAATTTACAGTCATTTACATTTTCAGGTTTGCGGGGAATAAAACAGTTTTACGGAGTATTTCAATGCTGTTCAACGTATCTATATCGTGCACACATCGGATTATACACAATGTTGCAGATTTTCTTGTAGATTTTGCGCCTAATGTAATTCGATTCCCATCTACTCGAGACGAACGTGAGGAAAAATCTGAAGGATTCAAAAATTTGTGCGGTATTGATGGGATTGTTGGTGCGATAGATGGTTCTTACATAAATATAAGAACCCCTAAAAACAAAATTCGACACATGTATAGTAATCGACACGACGAAATTGCTCTCACTCTCCAGGGGATTTGTGATGTTAATCAAAAATTCATCGATTGCTTCACAGGAATTTCAAGTAAAATTCACGATGCAAGGGTGTTCTCACTATCATTTGTAAAAGATGAAGTATCACGAATGGGTGATGAATTCCATTTGATTGGCGACGCAGCCTATGGAATATCGGTGAATTTATTGACTCCATATCCCGGCCAAAATTTAACTAACGTCCAAAGAAATTTTAATGCAAAATTTTGCAGCGCTAGGGTGAAAATCGAGAATGCGTTCGGACTCTTGAAAGGTCGATTCAGACAGTTACTTCTACTCGATATGTTGGAAGTAAGCTCCATGTCTACATTTATAATCGCGTGTTGTGTCCTTCACAATTTATGCATGGATTTGAATGATCAATTTGATTGCTACAATCACGAATCAATTCATCTTGATCCTTTGCCGATTGATAATCAAGAAAAACAGCGGCAGAAAACTTTAGGAGAAATGAAACGCGATCGCATAGCTGTTAATCTTTTATAATTTTTTTTGTTTGAATAAATTTGTGTACATGCAAGATAGATTAAAATTAGTTTCAAATTTGTGTATTTAAAAAACATGAAAATGTATAAAATTAAATAAATTTAATGTTTGAATAAAATGTTTTCGGGATATAACAATATTGTTCTCCAAACACTTTTATCCTATTAAAAATCCTGAAGTATTACTTTTCGTTATTATATTACCTATTTATAAAAACAATATTTATGATTGCTGGATTATTATCTTACCAACGCAACACATCGCTTATCTTTTATTTTTTACAAGATTACATTCAATATTTTTTCAATTCTGAATTTCTTAATTATAAATAAAGGATTTTATTGATTAATTGTAATCCATGTTCACTAAATTTCCATGACATCCTTTCAGTTTTTTTTTATTTTCATATAATATTTAAGTAGACAATTTATAAACAATGGTTATAATTATATTAAACATCCCATTCAATAGTACATTGTGTAATACTTAGAAGGTAGTATGTTTTATTTTATCATAATTGACAGATGTGATCAATGGTTTTACCTGTGGAAGTTTAAACGTTTTTTTGGTTGGATACAAATTAATACAAGATAACAATAGTAAGTAGATAATTATGAAATTTATTGCAGTATTTCACAAGTTATTCTTATAAATTTTATATTATTTAACATATTAAATCTACGTATTTAAAATCACAGTTCATGAATCACATCAAAACATATCTCGCAACGATACCGCTGCGGTAACGCAGCGGTATTATAAGCACCCAATTTTACCGCAGCGGTACCGCTGCGCAAAAGTGTGTTGACTGGGATTATATTGATCAAGATATTACATTCACTTAAGATAAATCACACTTTTTCGATCACATTATGTACTGTCCTTGCGAGATTCTTGCATTATTTTTGCACGTTTTCAAAATTATTTTGAATCCCGCAGTAGAAACAATGACTTCAGAAGATCCATTTTTTCTTTATGCCTCCGTTCTCTGGCAGCTTCTTTTTTCTCACTTATAGCTTCTGCGATTTCTTCCATTGTACGACGTTTCTTCAGGGGGGGTTGCGATGAAGCATTTCCACTCGTACTTGCGGTTGATCCGTCATTGGAATTAGTCCCCGGTGATATTGAGCTAGTATTAAGTTTCGACGTTTGCACACATTTTCCGATTCCTTGCAAAATTTCGGGTTGCAACGTATCATCTACACTTTCAATTAAAGCAAACTCGGCACCGAACTCGTCTTCCAAAGGCTCACTGCCTGATTTATGATTATTATTTACAACTTCCTTTCTCCGCTTAACTAAATTTTTATATTTATTTTCACACTGTACCCAGTCACGTTCAAATTCCGATGAATCGGACAACTCTTTGGCAATGAATTGCCACATGAGTTTTTTATTTTTAAATTTTTTGAATGGCCCGATTTTGTTGATGTTTTCATAAAACAAATGTAACAATCTAGATGTATCGTCGGAGTCCCATGCGTTTCGGTTGTTTGTTTTCTTAACATCTTCAGTCTGTTCTGATCCACGACGTAACGAATTTTGGGGCTTGTTTTCTGCAAAAAAAAAAAACAATATTTTTGAAAATATCAATATGTTTTCAAAAAGTAGTTCAGTTATTTTATGTTATAGCAATAGATAAAAAAATACTTTAATAGATAAATAATTCGATAAGCTTTCAATAGATAAAAGATTATTTCATTTACACACCTTTTGACGTTTCTTCTGACAATTGTAGCTTCTCACTTAACAACGGCACAACTTTCACAGAAATCACTCCTGGAAAAATGAATGAAACATAAAAGGTGTTCAATATTCGTTATTGAAAAATTTTATATAAATATTTCCATTGAATAAATATATTATATATTAATAATTAATAATTAAATGAAGTAAATTAACCGTTACTATTGAATTGGATTGTTTTCATGTGTTAGAATTTTTTTTGAAACCGTATAGTTATCATCATTCCGAAAAAAGATATTATTTCTTTAGCATGCAATTATTGTATAAAATATAAAAATATTGTAAAAATTATATAAAATATAATTATTAATTAATGTTAAAAATAATTTTTTTTAAAGAACTGATTTACCATTTTCATCGACATGCTGGCATAAAATACCGTCGTCCGTTTTAACAACATTCCCTTTTTCGTCTTTAATTATTTGGAGCTTTCCAACCGGTACTTTTCCTATACAAATTCTTTTAGGTTATTTAGGTTATTAATCAAATAAATCAGATCATTCAAAACTATCTAATCAACGTTATTACAATCGACCAAAAGAACATAGTTTATAAATTTATCCAAATATAAATACTTACCGATGAAATCCATATTTCAGATGCCACAAAAGGGTAAATAATTCTAACAAAATGCAAGTATCGATCAAAAACGTACTGATAAAAAACCGACTAACGTAGTTTAGGCTTTAGTAGGATATTTGATAATTTCAGTTAACCGCTGTGGATTTCGCTGTATTCGCTGTTCTCTAACCTAAAAGTCCATATGTTTTGTATACTTTAGGGGAAAAAAACTCACGACTATTGTCCCGGAGATAATTTGAATTGATAATAACAATTAAATAAATACAATTTTTTAATTATATTCCATTTTCTATGAAAGAGCTTTAGGAACGCATTAAACGTGGAGTTCAGTTTTCGTAAAGAACACGAATTAAAACCTGAACGTAACCCGGCTTAGTTTAGAGTTTGCGTAAGAACACGAGTTTCTTACAAAACTGAAACCTACCCGACTCCGAGTCGGGTCAGAGAGAATAAGAAAACGCCATAATTTGACAGTATCAAAATTTCAAATTCGTATATTTTGTTTAATATTTACAATTACAATTTTTAATATTTTATAATAAAATATTTATTATAAATTTATTTTGAATAATATTATAAAAATATGTCGAAAAGAAATGCTCCAAATTCGAACGAAGAGGCATCTACATAAAAAAAAATTAAATGTTCTTACAAATTTACTTCGAGTGAATTCCTGAAAAATAAAATTCATATTGGCGATAAATTTGTGTAAGTAAAAATAGTTATAATTTGCTCAAAACCTTTCGTGATATATTGAATTAACACAAAACTTGGACTTGAAATTGTTTAAAATTAAAATAATTAACCTTAAAATTCCAGTTTAATAAAGTTAATGTCTATTGTGTTTATAATTTTTGAACACGATTCTAAAATATATAATTGTTAATTTAAAATTGTTGTAGATCACTTTGTGGATACGTGGAAGACATAAATGATTTAAAAGAATTAAATAAAATGTATGTGTATAAAAATGAATCGAAATATTTGAAAATTTGTAAATTTATTTTAAATAATAACGAAGATGTTCGAATTTCTGTTTATGGATGGAACGAAATTGGAGAGAAAATTGAGAAACTAATTAAATTAAAAGATGTAACTATTTATTATATGATTTTTTTTATTCAATGGTGTTATATATCACGAATATATTTGATGAAAAAATTCGATTCTCTTTTAGATAATACTAATAAAAAATGGCATATGTATGGAATCATCAAAAGAAAATGAAGGAAATTTGAATTTTGAAATAAAATTAAATGCCGCGTGTACGATCGTAAAAAAAGGAACATTTAATGAAATTAAAGATAAAACAATTTTGGAAAATATATCGGACTTTTCGAAAATTGATAACTACAACGGTTCAAGAAGTAAATGTCTGTCTATGTAAAATATCATAATTGTAGAAACATAATAATTTAATATTAATAAAAAATTTTATATTTAGGAATTACAGGGTACCTTCGGGATAAATTTATTGTTCTAAATAAACTTAGAAAAAATAATTTGACAGGTTCGGTAACGGATGGAAAATTCAAAATTATGGTGGAAATAAAAAATGCAAACGACGAAAATTTAATTAAAAATTTAGAAGAAGGACAGAAAATTGAAATCATAGGGGATATATATGTAGATGGTTATAAAATTGAATATCGAAATTGTCAATAATTGAATCTAAATTATCAATTAAAAAAATTTTCTTAGAAAAAATTATTATAAAAATATTCTAAAAAAATTAAAATTTTGCAGATGAAAATATGGTGTATATAAAAACAATGAATGATTTCAAAATATTAGAAGGGCCAAAAATGGATGAAGAATATTTATTAGAAGGAGGTGAAGCATTAATGAAAAAATTTTAGAAGTATAATAAAAACACTACGAACACTCATAAATGTGTTATAAAAAAAAATAATAAATAATATGAAATATAATTATAGGAATTTTTATTTATGGATAAGAAAAATTGGGAAATTCGCATACTTTGTTTATTATATGCCACATAGGCCTCCTATATAGGCCTCGCATGTAGTCTCTACATATGCATACATATATAGAGACATATATAGGGACATATATAGGGACATATATAGAGCTCCTACATGCGAGGGCTATATAGGAGACCTATGTGGCTAAATGGGGTCTTGGTAATATAGGCCTCCTAAATATGTATGTATATATGTATTTATGTATGTATATATGTATGTACAGATATAGAGAAATATATAGGGACATATATGGTTAGATGGCTAGATGGGTAGGCCTCCTTTATAGGCCTCGCATGTAGGAGCTCTATATATGTATGTCTATATGTCTCTATATATGTGTGTATATCTTTATCAAGCGGTCATATCGCGGACTTTTTTTATATAAAATGTATATTTCGAAGACTTTTTTGTAATAACGAGGACGTTCTCATAATAATCAGATATCAATCAGTTATTTTGGGGACCCTCAATATTTCTTCATTAAAATATTATTTTTAATATGTCCAGGTATTCACCAACTATTATGAGGACTTGTCTTTGAAATTATTGTTTTATGTAAATAATTTTTATTAAACTGTATCAAACGGTCATATCGCGGACCTTTTTCATATAAAATGTATATTTCAAAGACTTTTTTTTGTAATAACGAGGACCTCCTTATAATAATCAGATATCAATCAGTTATTTTGGGCACCCGAGGCGAAATTTTTTGTTTAAATTTTGAGATCCAATGAGGATTATTGAGCACAAATCATTCGCGTGTTAAAGAAGCCCTCAAATTGTACTCATATCTGCTGCCTTTTTCCATTTTTACGCGTTCCGAGGATATAATGAGGACATTTGAGCATTTTACGAATATGCTCAAATCATCCTCAATAGACCTAATTATCGATTTAGAAAACTAAAAATCTATAATAAAATTAAATTTAAATGATTTACTGGTTTACAAAATTTCCAGTCCTGGTTTACAAAATGTCGGGCACTGGCTTAGCGAAAAAAAACTTATTAATTGAATTTTTAATGTATTGACTTATTTTTATTGTCGTGATATTAATTTAATCATTTTTTTCATATTGTTTACAATTTTATTATTTTTCATCAATTGTTCATATTTGTTATTTTCTATCCGTTATAATTACATTTTAAAGTCAATTGATAGTAGAAAAGTTTTATCAAATTCATTTAAACATAATTGGGAAACTATTGAAATTTAAAACTGCGCGTGGGAACCTGACCGCTTACCCCTAAGCCATTGAGCCTGTTGTCAAGCCGTACTTCAAGAGCGTTCATGGTCTTGACTGCCGAGCGACAACCCCCTCCACAATCCAGCTGGACTAGCTTATCTATACATCACGCGCCGACTAAAGATGTGTTAAAAAACTTAAAAAACCCACACACTCATGCAAATATTATACTCATAAAGAGCATTATTGAAAAATAGAATTTGTTGTATTTATTTAGTTCCCGAATAGCGCAAATTATTCACTATATATTTGATAAATATCTATTTTTAAATAAAGGACGAGGACACGAGAGGACATTATATAATTATAAAAGGAATAGAAAATATTCATAAAAGATTTAACAATATTTTAATATGTTTTATAGATAAAATCATTTTTGAAAATAAATATTTATTAAATATATAGTAAATAATTTGCGCTATTTGGGTTCTTATACATCAAATACTTAAAATTATAATTGATACTAACCAAAATGGTATAAGTCTGGTAGTAATAATACTTATTGAATCTAAATTTCAAAAAGTTTGAAGTTCAATTCACGTTTGGATCATCTTCGTATCTGCCCACAATTTATCGGATGTTACCTACGAATTATTCAACAACTGGGCCGCATGTGTATTAGAGAAAATCGTACGCAACAAGAATCGAACTCAGAACCTTATATTATGAACTCAACTACCTAACCACCTAAGCTATTCCTACAAGTGAGTGAACTAGCTTATTTGACGAGCTCACGCTCAAATTACGGGGCACGCACAAACAGTGTCTGAAATTATTGTAAATTAAAAATTTCAATGTTAATGCAAATTGGTAGTTTTGTTTGATAATCTGGCGATATTTAAAGTAATCATCATATTCATTCAAAAAAAATCGTTTTTGTGCCTCATGATTCTTTTAATATTTAAAATTTTTTCATTGATAACAACTAAAATTTAGTGTTAAAAATTGTGTTCATAATTAATTAAAATAATTAATCATGTTTAAAATACACAGTAAAGAGGAATAAATATATTCTTCCCTAATTAATTATATTTATTTAAAATATTTTTAAGTCAAACGAACTTAAACTAACAAATCTCGAAACTATTTATTAAGATTGAACATTACAGCAATAAATAAAATGAACAGAATCAACAATTTTTTATTAATATAAATTTATACATTGTATGCCCCGAACAAACGATAAAGTTATACATTAAATTTATTCAATTGTTTTAGGTAAATTATTTGAAAATGTTTGATCCAATGTGAATGAAAATTGACTGTCAAATATAATAAATTTGCCATCAAGCTAACATTTGGTTATTGTTTATTTATTTATATATAATGTACGGACATTTAAAAGTAAACTTTTTTTAAAAATTCGATATGGAATCAGTGTAAAATTTGTCCGGAATTAGTCTAGGATTAGTATGGATAACACTCTGGCGAACATTCTGGATAAGGAGTGAATCCAGATCAAATCCATACTGATTTTAATCTAGATGTAGTATGGACATAATCTGGAAGTAAACTGCGCGATTATACAACATTCGGGGCCGAACCAAAAGTGTACGGATCTAGTATTTTAACATGCTATAGTATACCACGAATGCTATAAAATCGCGCAGCTTACTCCCATATTAAATCCGTACTATATCTTTACTAGATCCAGATTAAAATCAGTATGGAATTAGTCTGGATCTAATCAGGACCTTGAAACTACTTTTGCTCATTTCGAATGAAGTGACCGAGGCAAAAGTATTTTTAACCCTTTAACGCCGGTTGTAAAATGATGATACAATAACTTCTATTAACGTTAAATAAAAACTAGAAATAATTTGGACTTTTTTCTTAATTGAAAGTATTCTTTGATGTGTTCTGATTCAAAATCATATCATATTCGAGTGACTTACTTTGATTTGTAACAGCTATGAATGTTTTTCTACAAAAATTTATTGTATCATATATGATACGGCCGGCATTAAAGGGTTAAGTTAAAAAATTATTTTACTTACTCACAAATATCATCAGTTCACATCAATGTTTATAAAAAAATATGTGCTATTTTTTTCATTCACACCCCATTAATTATATACTACTGAATTGATTGAGCGCCGTAACTTACATTTCATATAGATCACGTGATTCTGATCCGTTGATGAATACGTGGCGCCTCTAGTGGTTTAAGATTTTTAGATACCAGGCTATTTGAGATACGACCTTTTTCACCGGCTTTTTGAGATCTGTCTCAAAGAAAACAAAATATTTTTTCGCTATTTTTTGCATAAATATACGTAAATGGGTTTATTGTACCAATTCTCAGCAATATGAATATTCTGAGCTAAAACTTTGCAAAAAAACTTTTTGTATGGGAAAAAATTTTATGCATACAATTTTAGGCAAATTGTAGTCTGGGTCAAAGGACCCCCTTATCAGACTAGAGCTTTTCTGCGCTCAACAAGACAACTTTCAATTTTTAATATTTAGTTATTCAATCACAATAAAACAGACCCTTAGAGAACCGGTGCATTAAAATAAGGTTTGCAACCCGTGGAATAAAAATTGGACCTATATGATTTCGGTGATGGACAGTTGCGCTATCTGAGCCTATTTTGTGGACACTTGCGCAAATTCAAAATGGACAGATGCGCAACTTGAAACATAAGACATTTGCGCAAATAGATAACATAAATATTGCTATGATTAGTTACAAATTTATTTTGAATTTGATTTTTTCAGTATCTAACCTGCCGTTGTCAAGTGTTGTTGTATTTATGGCGTTAATTTGTGGATACACAAAGTCAAGCGAAAGAGTGCGTTCTTTAAAGATATTTAAACTGCGATTTACACAGGGATCAGAGAACGGCAAAAAAAACGTGGAGATTTGCAGAAAGGTCGTGTAACGTTAATCGATTTTGCCAAATTGAGTGTGGTGTAAAAATCCTCTACGCCTGTTCAATTTGTGTATGCATTTTTCAAAGCATGAAAATTATTCGCCAAAGTTCAATGTTTAAGAAAATTATTGTATAATAAAATCGGATCCGATTTGTACAATCTTATTGAGTACAAATAACTATGATACGAACAACGTTCAAACTAAATGCTTTAATTCAAAATGTCATAACTTTTTCGATTATTTTAGTGCCGCAAAACTATACTTTAAGTACCCAAGTAAAAATGAACATATATGGCGCATATATGTCGCATAAATGTCACATATATGTCGCATAAATGAATGGAAAAATATATATGTCGCATATATGTTGACATATATGTCGCATAAATGTAGCCATAAATGTTACATATATGCTGTAAAAATGGCGTACTCACGTAAATGGCACATATATGTCTGCATGTATGCGACATTTATGCGACATGTATGTCAGATTTATGTGACATATATAGAACATTTATGCGACATATATGCGGCAAATATGGTGCCATATATGCAACATATATGGGACCTATATGAAATGTTTACATGGGTAGCTTATTTGTGAATATGGAATTGTGCGTAAAATTTAATTGCGTTTAATCGTGTTGGAGCATCGATATTTAAAACATAACTTTGTTACGTCCAAACCAAATATTCATACGTGTATTCCCAGCAGGACCGTGCCAGAGTAGAACAAATGGCCCAACTCCGTCCCGATACTGTTTACCAGACTATGGCAAACAGACTTGGCCCGCTACTGGTTAAACTCTGGTTGACGATTGCTTCGGTAGTAAAACAAAGTTTAAACAGATATTGGTTCCCTTTGTCTGTCAGTAATGTGCCAGACTTGTGCCAACTTGGTTGGACTTCAATTTGTTTCACGACCGAAACGATCGTCAACCGGAGTTTAACCAGTAGCGGGCCAAGTTTGGTAGTAATGATACTTATTGAATCTGAATTTCAACAAATTGTAAGTTGAACCAAGTTGGCACAACTCTGACACATTACTGGCAGACAAAGGGAACCAAGTCTGTTTAAACTTTGTTTTACTACCGAAACAATCGTCAACCGGAGTTAGCGGGCCTGTCTGGTAGTCTGGTAGTAATGAACCGGAGTAGATTTTTTTTTTAGTTTCTTTGGGAAATTTTTTCATTATTATTATTATTTTATAGAAATGACCTAAAAATTATTGATGTTTAATCATATATAATTATTATTATATTCATTATATAATTATGGAATGAATAGAAAATAAACATATAAGATTTAACAATATTTTCATATGATATATAGATAAAGTAATTTTTGAAAATAAATATTTATTAAATATATAGTAAATAATTTGCGCTATTGAGGAACTAAATAAATGGAACAAATTCTATTTTTCAACAACGCTTTTTATAAGTGTAATTCTTGTATGAGGGTTGTACGTTTCTTTAGTTTTTCAACGCATCTTTAGTCGGCGCGTGATGTATAGATAAGGCTACTCCAACTGGATTGTGGAGGGGGTTGCAGCTCGGCAGTCTAGACCATGAACGCTCTTGAAGTACGGTTTGTCAACAGGCTCAATGGCTTAGGGGTAAGCGATCAGGTTTCCACGCGCAAGGATACGAGGTCGATTCTCGACGCTGGCAGTTTTAGAATTCAATAGTTTTCGAATTGTGTTTGAATAAATTATACAAACTCTTCTACTATAATTTGACATCAAAATGTAATTATAACAAATAAAAAATAATGAATATGAACAATTGATGAAAAATAAAAGATTTTAAGCAATATGAAAAAAAAATAAATAAAAATAAGTCGATACATTAAAAATTCAATTAATAATTTTTTTTGTCGATAAACCATTACTCAACAATCTGTATACCAATACTGGAAATTTTGTAAACCAGTGCTGGAAATTTTGTATACCAGTACTGGAAATTTTGTAAACCAGTATTGGCAATTTTGTAAACCAGTACTGGTAATTTTGTAAATCAGTACTGGACATTTTGTAAAACAGTACTGTCCCGACGTTATCATTCCAGAGTTGTTTGAGTACTGGGCCATTACTGTGTACCAGTACTGGCAACTCTGGTACCGATACTGTGGCAGTAATGGCACATTTGTTTCGGTCCTGCTGGGTTTTTTTTAGTATTAATTTAGTTCATTTTCCGTGTTGATACGTTGTTGAATGAAGAAAGTTTTTCTCACATGCTTTTGCGCATTTGTCCTATTTCATTTGCGCATCTGGGTACAACAAAAAACCGAAGATTGCGCAAATGACCTACAGCCTATGATTTATGAATATTTTATTTCTAATTTATGTAATTAACATGAACAAAAAATACATCAAATATATTTGAAACATAAAATATGCCATTGTATGTATTTTTCATGCATGAAATATGTAATTTTCCCTGGGAAATTTGTTGCAATAAATTAAGAGGTATAAAAATTTTTAATTTCATGCAATTTTGAAATGAAAAATCCATTATCTAAAACGGAACAAGTAATTCGTCATAAATAATTTTTAGCTACAATCGAAAAATACAGTGGATTTAGCCTAAACTTAGGTGATATTTTGTTACAAATTTTAGAAAAAAAATATGTATAAATAAATTAAAATTTCATTAAAAAAATTATTATTAATCTCTTTTAATTTCAATTTTTGTTGGTTTCAAAATTGGAACTTGGCATTGGAATAACTAATATGTGACAGTGATCATGTCAGGCATTTTGAAGACTAATATTTATTTATATTTAACAAATAACTATGTTTTCATGAATACATATCACATAATCTTGTTATTTCGTATTTTGAAAATATTCCCTGTTACTTGGGATATTGAATGTTCAAATCAATTGACTGGTTAGTTGCATTATTTTTTATTTTAAAACAAGTTTTATTTTATTTATTTTAGCAAATAAATAATACAGCATATATAAAATAAAATTTATTCCTTAAATTTCCAAGTACAGATTAATAGAGACGAAGTCAAATAAAATGCAAGCGCTTAAGGATTCGACTTGTCGGTCGCACCGATGAATCTTGAACACATGGGAATCCCGCGAACGCCGTGACCGGGGAGACCAACGGTCGAACCCATGTAGGGTTGATAGTCATGGAGTACGCGGAACTCTGTGCAGTGCACTTTTTACGGAACTGCGTAAAAACCGACATAATGAGTTACGTCAAGTCAAAAATCGAGAAAAAAAATTATCATTTATAATGATATTGATTTCAAAAAAATGTTAAAACAATGTCCAATTAACATCAAAATGAAAATATAAAAATTAAAACAGCTTAAGCTTATAATTAAGCTTCTTTTTTTTTATTTCGTTTTTTTGTCTGGATTCGACCTTGAAAAACAGCCCGTGCCTTTTTTTTGTCGACTTTTCCAACCAAATTGTTTTTCTGGAAATAAGTATTCATTTCACTACCAGATGGATATATTCCTTGATGAATGAAGTCTTTAAAATAATGGACGAATTTTTCGCGTTCGTGCTGATTCCAGACGCCTGCTTCTTGACTTTGTTCCTTTTGAATTGATTTAGATTTTGTTGGAGCTGTAAAAAATTAGTAAAGAAACAAAATTATATTATTTTAGAAACTTAATTATTAGTATATATTTACGTGAATGCAAGAAAGAGTATAAAAAGAGTGTGTGCAAAGAGGGTATAGTAGTGAAATACGTTTTGATTAATGGGAATGAATGGGTGATAATTAATGTGTACAATAGATTTTGGAATGAAGATGTGCTAGAAAGTATGAATCATTTGTTAGACCTTAACAAAGAAAAATTAATTGTACAGGGAGTAACTTTAGTGCTAGAATTGAGGATTGGGGGAGTGTGACCGAATTGACGATCAAGAATTGCGAAATGATAGTGTGAGAAGGGTATTAGCTGAAGACAGAAGTGGATGGATTTTGATGAATCTGCGAAAAAATCAGGAAAGTAAGTGTGAACAGTAAGGGGTAGGGTCGAAGGATCGGTTCATTGAGAAATGGATGAAGTAGAATGATTATTGAGCAAACAACCAAAATAGAACGGAAGTCCCCCGATTGGCGGAAAAACGCATTAGGATAAGATTATTATAAACATGAAATATTTATTTATTTATTAATATAAAATTAAAGTCTATTTATTAAGGTCCTCTCGGACTCCAAACAAGCAGATTGTAAGCCGCAAGGCAGTTTTTGAAATAAAATCTAATCTAATCTAATTAGTATATTAGTCATTAAAAGTATACGTACTCGAAACACTACTATCCGAGTCATGATCTGATGCAATTATTCGTCGTTTTCTAACGGGTTTTCCATTCTGACTAATTAGTTTTTGAGAGCTTTCGTCTAAAAAATCATAGAACAAAACAACGTCAGTTTTATGCTTTAATGTTACTTGTGAAACTGGGGCTTAATAATGCAAACTTTTACAACGACAGCAGTGTGAGGTAATCAAGCATTGCATTAAATCTTCATAAATTGAAAACGTGCAGCGCAGAAAGTTATTTATTCATTCAAATACGTTCAAGACAGAATTTAAAAAAAATGTAAGCTACTAGGCTTGACTTCTATCAATACGATTTAGACATTAAGAAGAGAAAATAGTATATTGTTTGCGAGGGCGACATGGTATGCAAACGCGAGAGCATTTGGATCCCGCGTGGACGGTTAGTTCCACTTTCATCCGCTCCCTAGGTACACAAAGTATCATACAACACATGGAGTGAACATAACTAACTCATCATTATTAGCCTGAATGATTTTTGAAAATCATTCAGGCTAATAATGGGTTATGTTTCCTCCTAGCGTAATATACTATTAAAATTATTATTTTATCATGCAACAGATGCAGCGAAATTTAGTTATCGAGTGTGAATTTGACGAAACGAGCCGAAGGCGAGATTATGTTATGCCACTTGTACTTCCTTGTGGGAAGTAAGTACTTTCACCACAATTGTTGTGAAAAAAATATCCTCCATAGCCAATAATTGTGCAATTATTACAACGGCAAAGAAAATTATTTTTACAACAGCGTGCTCCTGCAATCAGTGTTTCTTCCTGCACTATTTGTATAAGTCGTTTACATAACATTTCTATAAAATTTAAAGTAAAATTCTGTACTTCTGACTATCAAGAAAACAAACTTCCTGCCGAGGAACCTATACGTCCATCAAAATGGATTATTCAAAATACAGCAGAAAAAAGCAGATCCTTAGTTAAACATCCATGACTGCATGTGTTTTTCACAGTGTAAGTGACATTTAATTTAATTAGTGTGTATGCTAAGGTGGGACTGTAAAACACCAGAAAAGTAAGAACCAGATGTATGGAATTGTATTTTTTAGTTATGAACGATATTTTGCGTCACGAGTGCAACAAAACTTCATAAGGCGGAAAATATCGTTTTTATAGAAAGGTGCGTCAGGCTCCGCTTTTAAATAGAGTTTATAGACACTAATCTATGCGAACATTGTTTATGTTGAACAATTTTAATAAAAAATACTATTTATTAGAAAATCAGAACTTACTATTGGGCTTACTGTCATAGGCATCGCATTTGACGTTCATGGTTTAGATGATGAAGATGCGTTGTCTGGTGTAGAC
>JABFQH010000003.1:0-31912 GCA_022816965.1 Tanaodytes sp. ZL-2020 | reverse complement strand
AGCAAGCAAGCTGATGAACATAATATTTTTCATAACAAATAAAATAGGTTTTTTATTATCAATTTGTTATAAACAAATTATTATATATATGGATATTTTTATGCATAAATGGCATCTACGGAGCGTCACGATTCTAAAAAGCATTTATAATTGAAAATCCGTCGAGAATCGCCCGAGATATCGCGATTCAAGTTTTTTATGTACTAGAGTACCGCGCGCGCTTCGCGCGCGCAAGCTGTGTAATTTGAAATTTATGATTTACACAAAAAACTTCCCTGGTAAAAATAATGAATAGAAATAGAAAAACTACGAGATTCTACATCCAAACTACCGTATTTTTCTGATATTTGACACACCTCGGTAGAAATTTGAAGAAATTCAGCTATGCATAAAAATACGTAATTTTGTACAAATTGCTACTGAGATGTGTCAAATATGAGAAAAATACGGTAGTTTGGATGTAAAACCTCGTAGTTTCTATTCAAGATTTTCACCAGGGTTACCCCTTTTTAAATATTGATTTGTGCATGAATATGACCACTTTTCCTTACCAATTGCTGATCGATAATTTCCTCAGAGCGGTGCCCATGGATATACCAGATATATTGATATCTGTATCCAAATAGCACTAATCATCACAGGAAACTTAAATATCAAATGTAAAATTTTAGTATATTAAATTATGTTTTTTTCCAGTTGAGTTTCATCCTACGATTGTTCATTTACGAACATAACGATTATGTTACGAACATTTACGATTCTAAATGAATTTAGAATTCATTTACGATGAACATGATTAATATGTGAACAATTAAATATTATTGCTGAATCCATAACTCGGTCTAACGATATAATTCTCTATATACGTAGTTCTTAACGTTGTTGTTTGCTCTATCAGAATTTAAATAAATCGACAATGAATCCCATGATCTAACTCTTGAAAAAGCGACGTATAATTGTCCATGGTTAAACACATTTTTTCGTAAATCTATTCCAATTCTATCAAATGTTTGTCCTTGAGCTTTGTTAATTGTCATAGCGAATGCTATTTTAATCGGGAATTGTCTCCGTTTGAAAGTAAATGGGTACACGTTTTCACAATATAATGTAATTCTACTTAAGAAAACAATTTCTCCATGTTTATCGCCATTCAAAATTTCACATTTCAAAGTATTATTGTGTAAATCTAGGATAAGTAAACGAGTTCCATTGCATAATCCTTCGTTGATGCTCAAATTTCGAATTAAAATAACAACGGTATATTTTCTTAATCGTAGTTCATAAGGTGGCAGATTTGTAGGATTTAACGTGTTCAAATATTCAGGTAATATGGCTTGGTTTAGATCTTGATTGTCACCTGAAAGTTCTGTAGTATCAACACCTGTATATATTCTTTCAGTAGATTCATCTAAAAGTTTTATTACTTGTTTGTTTAACTCATCAACGTCTGCATTTCGTGCAGAAAGAATAACACATTTTGCGGTTTTTCTGTATTTTTTTTCTTTTATCATTGATTCAAACGTACTTCTCGCTATATTCGCATTATTTTTGGCAATACACGAATTCGGAATCTCTAATTCGTCGAACTCTCTATTCAATAAGCCATCGCCAAGTTTGAGCAAGTATTCTGCAAATTCTTTTTCATGTGACAACGTACGCATGTTCTCTGTTAATGTAAATATTTTGAATTTCGGCCACAAGTTACTAAATTTTATAGATAGATTTACAATTTCAGTTCGTGTTCCTCCTTGTTTAACAGGTAAAAGCTGTCGAAAATCTCCACCGAGAATGACTATCTTCCCACCAAAAACTAAATCATTCTGCATTATTTCCCTCAATAACTGATCCATAATTTCAAGTGCATATCGTGGTGCCATCGGAGCTTCATCCCAAATAAAAACATCCACTGATTTCAAGTTGTGAGCTTCTTTTGATTGCAATTTGATGTTTGATGTTGAATCAGGATAAAGTGGAACTGGTAATCCTAATGTTTTATGAACAGTTTTTCCGTTCGGAAGTAAAGTTGCCGCAATACCGGTGAAGGCCATTGAGTTTACGATTTTTCCTTGTGACTTCAATATATAATACAATGTGGTGTATGTAAATGTTTTACCCGATCCCCCTGGTCCATCAATATACAGACAATTCAATTCTTCTCGCTTTGCGTTATCACACATGTTAATTACGTAATCAACTATCGTTTTTTGTTGTTCATTTAATTGTTTGTATTGTTCTTGCCCAATTGTATAGTCAGGTTGTTCTTGTTCCACATCTATTTGTTCTTCTACATCGTAAACATGGTTAGGCATATCTGAGAACTGCGACATTTCCCAGCCATCGCTGTTTAAAATGGAGACAATATGATTATAAGCTCTTTTCGTACCTTCCAGTTGACCATATTTTTTTATATAATCTTCAGACATTAAATTTTTGAATTCGTTCCATAATTCTTGCGGATGAACAGGTTGGCAGTGCATTAAAATTCTACTAAATAGAAAACGAAGTCGTCTTGGCATCATCCAAACAGAGGCTTCAGTCAGTGCACGTTGCCATTCATTATCATCTTCAATGAGACCTAGTGCCAAACATGCACTTGCATAACTTTGATACTGTATACCATTTACAGATTTTAACTCGTCAAAACTCTTAATACCTTTTACATTTAACAACAGAATTCGCAAATTAAATAATTCGGTTTGAGTGGGGCTAACTGAATACATTCTTCCAATGCAATTAAATGCTTTTTGTCGTTTTTCCCAACGATGGATATATTTCCCGTCAATGCATACTTTTTTGAACACAAAATGACGTGGTATATCCATGTAAAAATAATTATGAGCTTCATTATCACGTGCATTCAAAGCAAAATAGTCCAGTAACATTGTAACTTTTTCTAATGTAGATCGTATAGACTCTTCAGTCAAATTATCGGTATCGACACTTAGAGTTTGTTCGTTAGGCAGATGAACCGGTAAACGAATGATAGCGTGACTTTTTTCTTGTAGATGTTGACCGAAAATTCTCCAACAGGCCTCTGCGGGACCAACGTATCGAGCATTAACGAAATTTTGTATTTCATCATAAATAATTTCTTTCTCATGCGATGTTTCTTGATTGATTACTACTGATGCAGCATCGTGACCTTTGTAAATGTATTTATATAAATATTTCACAGATTTAATGGTTGAAACAACTTCGACGTTAATGTGACAATTGAAAATTGTTGATAATTGCGGACAATATGGAACAACATTTCTGTTATCAAAAGTAAAACCACCAGATTTTTCGAAGCAAATTCCATTATCACTGCGTCGATAAATTGGATATCCATTTTCATCCATTGTGGTTTCAGAACGGAAATCTTTCGGGAAATGTTTTGAACATTTATGATTTACTATACACCAATCACCGCAAGGACCGTGAATCATGTTTTTAATAACTATCTCATGTAAAATTTGATTCGTTTCTGGGTTCGGAATTTCGGCGCAAATATATTGGTCAACTTTATCGGGAGTGTTAATTTTATTATTTTGTTTTAGAGTTAGTAACATATGAACATGAGGTAACCCCCGTTTTTGAAATTCGATAACATAAACGTATGCTATAACCTCTCCGAAAAATTGTTGTCGAAGAGCCAAATCTAATAAATAATTTTTTTTTATGTTAAAAACACGAGTACAAATGTCTGGTCGATCAGCCGGTTGCTGACCTGGAAGTAAATTTTCTTTTATTTCTTTCCAATTGGGATTACAAGTCATTGTAATGAAAAGATCAGGTTTTCCAAATTTGCGAACGATAGCCATTGCATCTTGATAGTGTTGTATCATATTTCGCGGTGATCCAATGAAAGTGGACGGTAAAATCATCATTCTTCCAACTTGAGCATTAGAATGAGTAGCCGTAGTTTGAAGATAATCAATCAAACCTTGATAAGATTCAACTCGTAGTTTCTTTTGATTAAGTCTACACCAGTTGATTCTATCTTTCTCAATTTTTACGTAGTTATCAACTACCCATTGCTGAAACAATCTTCTTCCTCTTATGATTGGATTATAAATATCGTCCCTTATGGCTATTCTATGCTGAACATACATTAATCTAGTTAACCTTTTCCCATTTACCTGTTTAATATTAGCGTGCCAACCAAGAGTTCCACGCGGATAAAATAATGGATAAATCCATGGTTCTACATTAGGGTCCATAGAACTAACATTTTTTAATAATTTATCACTTTGATTCCGAATTGTTACATATGAATCTGGAATATCTCCATCTGCGTTAGTTGAGAATACAGCAGCTACTTCATTAGTTCTTTGGAGGTTGTACCTCCCTCTATTTACTCCGATATGGTTTGTTGAAAATGACATTTGCAAACTTGGAATACATCGACCTAAATTTTTCTCTTGATATTGCACCTCCTCGTGCATCATTTGATATGATTTAGCAAATGGGTTGTTTTGTCTCATTATATGATCTAATTTATTCAATAAATCAATGTTAAGACTTGAATTGCTATTTACTCTGCAATGATTTGCTTCTACGTTATCCAGAATGAATAGTTGGCCAAAACTTGCATTTTCATTTTCTGATGGGTACAAAGCAGTATTGATTTCATAATAAATCTGTCCCTGAATTTTAAAGCAGTACGGTCCTCGTCTTTGAGCATTGAAATTTACAAGATTAGCATTAAATGATGCAAAAGAAAAAGCATTGTTATAACCTCGGATTCTTTCAAAAAAATGTGCTGATTCTGAATGAGTTCCTGAAAATAATTGTTCAAGTTCGTCCGGAAGTTTAGGCAAAGGTTCTAAAATTACTTTTCCGTGACCACAGCATTCACCAAATGTAGTTTTGTTGATAACTTTTTCAGCTGAAAAATGTCTCGCTTGACAGGATGGACAAATAACATCCATTTTTCCTGCATAATGTTCGGATATATTACACGAATCAATGTTGATAAATCCTTTAGCTTTTGCTCGATTATTACACTTTTTTTTATTATTAATTGTGCGGTCGACAGTTTTCACACCTACTGTTGATTTTCCATTAAAATTTTCGATATCTTTTGAAATTTGGTTATCATTATTTAAACATTCAGAAATTGAAACAGATTGCTGTTTTGGTTGGTCCATGTTTTCGGGTGAAGAACGTAAAACACTTTTACTTATTATAGTTGCTGGAGTAATTGAACGAGAAATATCACAGTACACATTTTTTACGATTAAAGGATGCGGGCATTGAGAAGATACATTCAAAAAATTACTCGAAACATTTCTGTCAGGAATATTACATGGTAAAGTTATAGCTGAACTTGTCGAAGGTCCAGTTGTATAACTGCCATTAGGATAATTAGAATGAATAGTATTTGTTTCATTGCTGGACGTCTTTTTTGTATTATTTGATTGCTCATTTGTCTTTTTTTGCACCTGACGTTCCCGATATTTTTTTTGCGTCATAGATTTTTTTTCTCTCTTTAAACGATTGTATTCTTCTTCTTCTTCTACTGAACGCACGATTTTTCGTCGACCCATTTTGAGAATGGGGTCAACTATTTGAGTACTGACACTATAAGTTATTAAAGAAAATATACTAATCGTAGTAACTCATCAAAACCACAAATGTACTTTTCTGATTATATAAAACAGTTAATACTATTGTTGAGTTCAAAATTAGCCAACCTTGACGAAGAAATTATAAAACAACACTTGTAAAACTAAATGTCAAATCGTGAATCGGCTAAGTAATTCCAACTATGTTTATTGTCAAATATATAATGTGAAATAATGTAAAAGTAGTGAACAAATATGTAAAGTTGTTAAGTTATCTAATCCTTTTATTATGAAGGTTCAATATCAAGACCATGTTTTTTGCTTTAAACACATCTTTTCAATAAACACTTCATAGTAAAATTTATCATCTGCAACCTGAAATTGAAAAAAAAAAATTAAATACTTTTTATTTTAAATATCCCCTGTTGTAAAAACTCACATGCGTTTCGCACGTGTGTGCCGCATGAGAGAATTGGCCATCGTTTCACATGCGATATACGGATGTGCCTCTTAAACTTTGAAGCGTTTTTTTTAAACATTGTTTATATTGTAGAAATATATTAAGAAACTTAAATTTTTTTAAAAATTAAAATTTCGCAGGTACAGAATGCATATGTGAAAATTACATGTGAAACGCCGGCCAATATCGCTTATGTGACGAACACGTGCGAAACGCGTGTGAGTTTTTTTAGGATGGATCGATTGTTTGGTATCAAAAAAAAATCTCCCATTCTCAATGAAGACCGACCAACTCGTTAAAATGCAAATTAATTTGTCGTATTGAAACAATAGCGAAAGAAACTATAAAGATATTATTAATATATCCTCTTAAGAGGATGCAACACGGACTTTAGGATCACATATTGTAATAATCGACCAATTTTAGTGTCTTTTGAATTTTCGTAAACAAATTAGAATACATTCAATTTTAACGAGATGTTCGGTGTTCTTTAGAAATGGGCGAACATTTTGATATAAAAAAACATTATTCTGTTTCATAATTAAGTCAAACAATTGGGCGAACAAATATGAACGTCAATTACGAACGCCAAGGTGGGTAAAATTTTGTTGCCCAATTGTTTAGCAATAATATGCATTAAATTTATAGTTTCTTCAAATCAACCGATTGTTTTTATGCTAAAGAACACCGGCCATCTCGTTAAAAGCAATTTTGATTTGCAAAAACAACAAAAATACTGATGTCGGTAACGTAGGGATCGCAACCAGAATTCCGAGTTCGTCCGTGAGTGATGCACCGTCTTAAGGGCATGTTAAAAGCATGCGCTCGCGAAGTTAGTGTCTTTGTTTATAGAAATTATATAACCTGGAATTTAATTGCTAACTGACGAGAGCGCAATTCTGTGTACATGGGAGATTATAACCATTATAAACAAATCAAGTGTTGAACAAAATTGAAGGTGTAAAACGAAAAGTAGACAATCGATGACAAAAAAATCGTACTTTTCGTTTTACACCTTAATTTTTGTTCAAATCTTGATTTTTATATAATTGTTATAATCTCCCATGTGCACAGAATTGCGCTCTAGTCAGATTCTAATTAAATGTGCAACCATTTATTTTCTGCAATAAAAGACACTGAGTCCGTGGCAGCAGACTTTTAACATCACCTTAAGGGGAAATATCAAGCTCTTTGTCTGTGTCTCCCGCACAGTTTAAGGAAAAATTATTTGAATTATAAATTAAAATATTTTTTGGAAAAAGCGACTTGTTATACCTTGTAAAATGAGTGGGAGAATATTTCGAAACCGATTAACATGATTTTCTTACAGAACCTGCTGAGAACTATTGGAATGAAATTATTTCATGCACATTCGAATTTCGTTCCAAGAAATTGACAATAGTTTTTAATAAAAATGATGTTTTTTAGGTTCAAAATATTTTCCCACCAATACTGTAGGGCAAAACAAGCCGTTTAATTTCAAAAACATTTCCATTGCCCATTTAAATTGCTCGTGAGAGACAGAAAAACTACTTGATATTTCACCTTAATCAGAATTGGACCAGAGCGCTATTCTTCTCGATTTAGAATATACGAATGTCATTTGATGGCTGAAATAATCAGTGGCTGAAAAGAAAAATGACACGAAAAATGTCAAAGCACACCATTCAGTGATACGCTAAGCATTGCCCACCTTGGTAAAAATGATTGTCTGAAAAAGTCCGAAAAGTTCTAGAAAAGTCTGAAAAAAAACAAAAAATTCTGATACATTCTGAAAAGTCTCAAAATTGGGACATTTCAGACTTTTTCAGAGTATTATTTTCAACAGGACAGTGATGATGAATTCCTGATTTTCTCCGTGTCGGAGAATATCTGAGATCTACGATTTGTATTGTTATCTGATAACTTGATAATCGTAGTTTCCACCATTCTCCTACGATATTGTTCAGCCATTTATTCTTGAATGACATTCGTATCCCAGTAAATGTGAATTTTTTAAACCTTTTTAAAATGCTCAAAACCGTATTAAAAAATTTAAAAACTCATAGAAACTTTTAAATTATTCGCATTATTTTTTAAATTCTGTTATATTAAAAAAGTTTCAAAATATTTTAAAATGTTTTAATACGGTTTTGAGATTTTCAAAAAGGTTTAAAAATTTCACGTTTACTGGGATACTCTCAAGAACAGTGAATGGCGCATTGATTTCTGTTGACGATAAATCAGCACCACTTGGACATGACCTCGAGTTTGTTTCCCTATAAAAAATTCTCATAGGCCAAACAATGTATGAGAAATCATTAAAAAGGTGAATATTTCAATAGACATCAATTTGCGGAAAATTTGGAAATTTTTAGAAATGTTTTTATACATATTATAAATATAGGAAGCTTTGAAATTTTCAAATTACATTTTTTTCATCAATTTTAATTTTGAGAAGTTTTGGTTCTTCAGAAATTTAATATCTGTTGAATGTTGAAATACCTTGTAATGATTAATTATTTTTGAATATTCAAAAATTTTAAAAAAATCGGAATTACATTATCGAAAATGTAGAAATGATTACAAATTTGAAAATTTTGGCGATTCAAATTGGCTTGGGCATTCAACAGTTTGGAAAAATTAAAGAATTTTGAAAACTAAAAATTTTGAAAATATGAAAGTTTCCAAATTAGCGGCAAGCTGATTTCTATTGTAATATTTCTCTTCCTACTGATTTTATATATGAGAGAATATAAGTAGGGTTGTGTCCAAAATTGAATTTACGGAACAATGATGTTTTTTATGTTTAAGTAACTAACTGTCTTTTGAGTAACAAATGAATTTAATCGTCGAAATAGGAAACACGAATTTCATATCACATACAAAAATTTCATTACCGTTTTTTATGATACGATGAACGTACTGATTAACGTTGTAATGCCGTTAATTCCTTGATACCATTAGCACTGCCCTCATTTGTATTTGTATGGTTTTTGCAATTTCGCTTCAGATTTTGTTTGCTTCACAAAATTAATAACCAACAGACAACTTTCACTATGATGCGAAAAAAATTTGATATAATTTGTTTATGTATCGATAATTACTCGAAAATTGTGCCTAGAGCCGATTTTAGGGATCTCACACTAATACTGTCCGTATTATTATTCAAATCCAAAATTGATATTGCGAATACAAAATAATGTTATTGTTCATTCCAATAACATCTTGTACGTATACCGCTATGGTTGACAACAATGTGAAGTACGCTATGTTCCATACTCTATTTCCAACATTATGCATTTGTTCAATGCATTCAGAGATATCGGGTATGTTTCAAAATTAACTTTCAGTACTGAATTTATGAAATGGAAATATGAAACTGAATACGCAAGACAATGATAAAAGTACTGAAAATCAATTTTGGATCATAGCCATCTTATGCATATCTTGCTTTAATGGCGTATTCGAAATCGGAACTTGTGTTTCAATTGGCGTATTCAAGTAGGATTCACAGAAAATATTAATAAAGGACAGACAATTGAACTCACATAAGTGTGTCCTTTATTAATATTTTCTATGAATCCTACTTGAATACGCCATATGTATTTTGAGTACAAAGCCTATCATAGGCTGCCTATGTATTAGGTTTTAGTATCGAGTAAAAGAAATGTTAAATTCCTTAAAGTAATGTTAAAGGCATGCGCTCACGGGGTTAGTGTGTTTCTATGTAAAATCTAAACAAACGCCAATATCCATAAAATCTAACAAGATGCACATTCTGTTCACTTGGGAGAATATTTTAATTCATAAAACATCAAGTTCTTTTTTTTTGTTCATCAAGAAAAACGTACTTTTCGCTAATGTTTTCAATTATTTTAAATATACTTGTTTAATCTATAATTCCGTCGAAATAGACTTTTTACATCATCTTAAGGAGGAGTACTACGTTTGCTGCCACTGAGTTAGTGTTTTTTCAGTTATCTCATTCAAATCATAAAATTTTGTTTACGTATTGATTCATTACATTCAAACGCGTTGTCTAACTATGCTCACGTTTATTCATCAAATTTATAATGATTTAGTTCGTTGAAATCTCCCACTAATATTCTTTGGAATAAATCAACATAAACACAAGATTTTGATATATTTAATAAAAATCAATAAGAAAACACTAACTCCGTGGCCGCAAGCTTAGTACTTCCGCTTAAGAGGGTGCATCGCGCACGGACGAACTCCGAATTTTGGTTGCGATTCCTGCAATACCGGCATCAACATTTTCCACGTTTTCTCGAAATCGAAGCACAGACATTGAATTTAGCGAGAACGGCGGTGTTCTTTGGACGAATTGTAATCGATTGACATGCGGATTTCAATATTCCATTGAATATTAGAGTTAAAAGTTATGTCTGAAGAATTTCTCCGAAATTGAGATTGATGGTTTTCGACCATATTTTTTCGACATAACTTTTGCCTTTATGTGGCAATGATTGAATAACAAAAAAATATTCTCCCATTCTTAAAGAACACCGCGGTTCTCGTTAAAAACGTATTAGATGTTTTATTTAGAAGTAATCGGAAAAGACACTAAACCAGACCATTTATTCGACAATGTGTTCCTAAAGTCAGTGTTGCATCCTCTTAAGGGGGGTTTTCAGATCTAGTATCACGTTATTTTACTTTTTTTTAAATTACGAATATAATATCACGGATGTTAATAAAGGACAGACAATTGAACTCACATAAGTGTGTCCATTATTAATATTTTCTGTGGATCCTACTTGAATAACCCATTACTGAAATGACAGTCAGTTTTTCTATATCTCTGTTCATCTCATAATTAAGTATATGTTCATTCTTGTTTAGCACAGTAATACCAGTCATTTCTAAAATGGCGTATTCCAGTTACAACAATTCACTCAGTTAATAAAGGACAGATAGATGTGTACACATACGTTTGTCCTTTATTAACTGAGTGAATTGTTGGCACTGGAATACGCCAAAATATTTGGAACTACACGAAACAATTTTTGAATTCACTATTAGTATTTAAATACGGCCATTGTTTTTCTCTTGTTTATTACACGTTAAAATTTTGTAATTAGGATATTATTTTGTGCAAATAATATTAAAATTTATTTAAAGCCGGCGGTAAAAATTAGGATAAGCCTTGAAAAGTTAATCGACGTATATTCTAATACAACTTTAAAAATGGATACTTTAGATGTTTATAATGATATGACCAATGAACCCCAATTATACGTTTCACCGAGACAATTATTTGACGTTATGTTACCCGATGATAGTTCAGTGTAAGTATCCTTTATTTAATTGAAAATCAAAATACATCATTGTCGAAAATTTAGTGTTTAATTGATCAAATATTGTTGATGAAATCATTTTTTGATCCCTTATTGATTAAATTTCGAAATTCGATGAATTGTGTTTACTGGTTATATCTATGCATACATATTTATGATTGTATTTTCCACTGTCCTTGAAACATTTGTATTTTTGTAGCTCATTTATAAGCATGGTGGAGCAGATACAGTTGAATAAATCCGTTACCACTAAATTTGGTCAAACTAATCGATTGAGAGCAATTCTAACAAATAATAGCGACTGGAAGGTACAAGTTACAATCTGGGGCGATAATATCGATAGACTTTCACACAATTTACAAACTTGTTTCGTAAGTTTCTTTAAAGCAATGTTTATAAGATTCATTTTGATTTTATTTATTAGCGTTATTAATCCATGTTTGGCAAAATTAATTATAAACAAATTGAAGTGATTAAAGTTATTAAAAATTGTAAATGCTAGTTAATCTTCTAAATTTTCAAATAAAAATATATTAAACAAAAAAATACTGAAAAAAGTAAACAAGCAAATTATTTTTGTTGTTCAAAATATTTATGATAAATACTTATTTTATAATTGTAATACTTATTTGTCAAACATGTAGCACATTATTTATTACTCGATCTACAATCTTAAGTCTGGACTTTTATAAAGTATTATTATTATCATTATTATTATTATATATGTACAAATTAATGTTTAACATTAAACAAAAAAGGAATAATTTATTTATTTTTCATTAATAACATTTATATCAATTAGGTAATTCATGTCTCGGGAGCTCTTTCTAGTATGCGTCACAAGTCCAGTTTGGGTAATGTCCCTATGGATCTTACCATACGAGACCATACAGTCATTAACGTAATAGGGAAGTTAAAGCCGACAACACAAGTTATAAATTACGTGCCAGTAGATATCCAAAATTTGTTAAACTGCTCAGCAACCCATGGTATTTATTCTTATTTATGCTTATTCAATGTAAGAATTATTTAAGTCATAGTATAATTAAGTACATTGCAAACTGCTTCATATACTTTTTATTTATTCCAGTGACTATTCAAGCCTTTTTGAAATTAAACTTTACGGAAGAAACGATAGGCCTTCCATGTTTCATTGCCTCAGTTGGAATAAATAGATTTCGATTTGAAGTCAGATGCAAAAATCCAGAAATAATGGGGAAATTTCAAGTAAAAAATAAACTAAGTTTATCCGGAATTTTAAAGAACAATGGGCTCCAAAATTATTTATTGGTCGAAAACCTATCAGATGTACAAGTTATTCCCGGCGAAATAACTGATTTAGAACTTGCTAAATGCTGCTTTTTACCCAGAAAAAGAAAAATTGAAGATGCTTCAATGGTATTTTTGTTTCATACTTATGTCTTTAGATAATTGCTCTAACCTATTTTTCATTGAAAATATTTTGTATATAAACTTTTTTTAATATTGCGAGATAATTTTCTGGATATAAATATAATTATTATTTCATTTTAAATTTTATACTAATTGAAGCTTATTTATTTACAGTTTTTATTATTATTTAAAGTAACATGCTACAATTAAAAAACTAATTTCTTAAAACTTTAACTTTGTTACTGTTCATTTTAGACGGTCATGATCTGACTTTTTGAATAAATTTTTTCATCGACATTTGTTCATTTGATGCTTAACAAATTTCTGAATTAAAATATAATTATTATATCGTTTCAAATTTTACACTAATTGAACTTTATTTATTTTCAGGAATAAAAATCACATTTTTATATTTACTTGTATACAAAGTTACATTGTAAGTTGAAACTTTTTAAATTCGCAAATTTCTAATTGACTTTACTCTAATATTTTTTTAGCAAGTATTTTTTATTTCACAAATTGAAATATTTTATGGCAAAATAAATAGAGCGGTATTCAAGCTTTCATACATTCTGAATTAGAAAATAGTATTTTATTCCCCAAATAGGACTTTCTGATAGAAGTCATTTTATATTTCATTTTATATTAGATGAAATTCCGTTTTTATCCCGTAAATGCAAAAGAAATTCATATTTTCGACAACAAAAATTTGCTTTTCGTGATATTCAATTTGAACAATGTAAAATTAACATTCTTTTGTTTTTTCTAGAGAAAACAAGCCTGTTCTATCCCCACTACTATTGGAGCAAGGTTGGGTGTTAAAAAAAGTGAACATCATCATTTGTTTTTTTTCTTTGCTATTAAGCGTTCCTATATCTTAGTTATTACTACAACAGTTACCTATAGATGAGGAAGCAATCAGTATTTACAAAACTTTTATTTTGTTTTAAATAAAACCCGGAGAGGTCTTTTTGGTTTATTTTTGCAATATTTATGTATTGTTCTAAAAAGGAATACTGACAATTTTCATCGAAAAATTTTTACCTGGAAAAAACATTTCTAACCAATTCAAAACCATGGAACTACCGATTATTGCAGATACTGACTCTTTCACACCAAACGAAATTTTAGAAAGCATAGTAGAAAACGATACGACTTTGTAAGTATTTTCTTTTAAATTTTTTTAAAAAATTGAAAAATTGTATACAAGAAGATAGTGGCGTTTGAACTAAACTGATCTTCTAAAACTAAAAAACTAATATCTTAAAACTTTAACATTGTTACTGTTCGTCTTAGACCGTCATAATCTCACTTTTTGAACAGATGTTTTCGTTGATATTCGTTCATTTGATGCTTAGCAATAGTAATCATTTTTTTCTCTTATTTATTTAAACTAAATTTTTATACAAGTTTTGGGCCAACTTTGCTATTAAGTTCGATATTTATCATCGACAATTAATCTGATTCGATAAATATCAAATAAGTTGACAATCATATCCATGTTTTCATTGAAATTTTTCAAAAAATGTAGAATCACTTTTTGCCTGCTAGGAAATTACACTTTCAAATATTACCTTCTTCACTAATACGCTACAGTTTAATTACACGTAACTGTTCGTTGTGGACCTTTAAATAAAATGTTAAATAATGGAATTAAATAACTTAAAATGGAACCTTTAACTTTTTAAATAGAAGAAGTTTTGATTTTTGTTTTGTTGTTATTTGTCATAAATGTGATATTAAGATAATTATTATTTAAAATCAAATAATTACAATAAATCAGTCACTGTTTTTTAGAATATATCAATGTCATGTTCTGAATTCAACTATATAAATTTTTTTTGCTTTAATTATTCTTGTTTAAATTTTGTGTCTTATTCTATAATGTTTTTGTAATGCAACTAAAATGAATAAATTGAACAAAACATTTTTTTTCATAATAATTTTAATTATACAAACATGTTTAACATAATTATATATTATACATGTATAACATGTGTATTATAACATGTAACAATACAGTTGTGTGATGTCTGTCTTTATTTGGTTTAAGATTCAAAAAACATTTTCATTATAGTTATATAATTTTATTTCATTTTGTATGCAAAAACATTCATAATGTTTTTTTCAATATAAATTTGCTTCGTGTCATATATTCCTACGTACTTTTTTTATTTCATTTTTCAAATTAATTTTATTCAAACTTTAGTTGAAATTTGTTATTCTTATAGTGAAATAACTGGCTACGTGGACACAATTCAACAACTCAAAACAACCGAAAAAAATGGTAAGAAGACACATTTGTTCAACTTTATATTAAACAATGGTGTCGATACTATTCAAGTTGCTGCATGGAATGAGTTAGCATTTCATTATGCTGATACAATTACAAAAACTGGAACGGTACAGTATTGTTTCTGCATATTGCTATAAATAGTTTTATTTGTCTACCTTTATTTTGTTCAGGAATAATTAATAAATTGTGTGTGACTTGAATTGTAAATTTAGGTATATTCGTTACAAAAAGTAATGCCTAAAGCTGTTAAAAAGGAATTTTTACGTGCTACATGTCCTTTCGAACTAATGATAAGAGGTTCCACCACGATTACCCCCATCGGAATATACAAGCCAAATATTGCGCCAAGACTTATTCCATTAGTTTTATTGAAAGACTTAAGAAGCCACCGGAACTGCACAGTTGGTAAATAAATTGAATTTTTTAAGTAAATGAAAAATGATTTTGTGTAAAAATAAATGTGCGTCCTAACTAATTGAACAAATTTCATCAATTAAACTAAAATATATATATATCAATATATGATTCATATAATAATAAAGAAAAATGTAAATGTTATTATAATTTATTTAAATGTTTTTCCAGAAATCGAATGCTACGTCAATATGATATTTAACCAATCAAGTTCAACTGCAAAATCATTTTATATTGGTGCTATAACAGATGGGCAGTACAAATTAACAGTATTGATAACGAATGATGGAGTCATCGATGAAAATATTACCTACGGATCCTGCATTACTCTGAAAGGAAATGTGATTATTCCATTGAATAAGCCCTTATACTTGTCAGTTTCAACGGTCGAAAATGTTCATCTTATAGGCGATAAAGAAAGATGGTCCATCCCAAAAGTGTTGAATGGATTCAATCCAATTATATAGTTTTTAAACATAAAGTGTTCATTTTGTTATAAGATAATCATTTAAGTTTACATTGATATATTTTATTTTGTTTCGATTTTTGAATTTAATACTATGTGCAAAAATATATATTTTATTAGGGAACACAAAATATTTTGTTTGAAATTTGCAAATCAGTTGATATGTCCAGGTTTAAAAAAAGCTCATTTATTTAATATACTGAGATGGTCTATTCTCAAATGGTTGAATGATATATAATTTAATTCTTAGTAATACAGCGATAATAAGTTTTAGTTCATATTATATTACATTTCTTCTGTGTAACTTTGTATCATTATAAAAATGTGATATTCGAATAATTTTCGAAAATTAATTAATTAATAAATTATGGTAAAAATTATTTCGTCCGTTCATTTTATTGTTGAATTTCTTTCATAATAAAAATGAAATAATAAGCTATACCACAATGAATATCATATAAAATTATCCAAAATTTCTGGATTTGAAATGACAGAATGACGGAATCATAAGGACCCTTTTATTTCTATATTTAAATTTAACTTGTTAATTCTGTTAACGTATACAAATCATTCTTCGTACATTGTTTTTTGTTATAATAAAAAAGAATAGTAATTACACATTTCAATATAAAACCTCGTAGAGAACGTTTGGATTCAACTTTTTCATTCGGAAAATGAATTATTAAAATTGCAATTAACAAAAAATTTCTCAATATTTCTACCCGTGACAGAAATACTTTAATCAAACACAGACAACAAATACCAACTATTGTTTTCGATTTTCATTGCATGCTTATAATAATTTCAACAAAATTTCAAAAATATAGCATTCTATTTGCCAAGACCAATTTGATCAAATTGAAGAAATCAATCGCTATTACTCATAAAAACAACTGCAAGATTTTTGTTTATGTTTCTGTCAGTTTGACTATCAACACGTACAGAACCTCACTACATTCGAGATAGCCAATGAAAACGCGAATAATATGGCAACAATACAATTGCGATACAAAGCAAAATTCAGGGTGAGAGACACGGACTTTTTATTATTTGATGAATAAGTTTGAACTAATATTCAATCAATTTTCATTTGTTTATCATAAAAATTGAAATTTAGTTGGAAATAAGGTCAACCCAGGTGGCAACCTGATGCTTTGGTGCATAAAAAAGTTAATTTAAACATCAGGCCCCCTAAGTTGTCTGACTTTTCTTTGGGAATCCGGTGAAATACAAACTTAATATTGTTATTCCGTCAAATAAGGGTCAAACTACATTAGAGCTACAATTAAGATCTATTATTCAAGCATACATAATGAAAGAACTTATTATTTCCGAATAATCTAATGAAATTAAACAAAAATTTAATCAATTTAAATTTTCACAAAAAAAAATATGAATTTATTATCAATTTAGGTTAGCCAAGGTGGCAACTTCATACTTTGGGACATAAAATACCTGATTTATTGAAAAGTAAGGGTCAAAATACCAATATATTAAATACGAAAAACAATTATTTCAGCTTTTAGACAAGTTGAACGTATGATATCATAAAACATGAATAAGTTTTAATAAAAATTAGATTAATTAATAATTTTTCTGAAATATAAATTGGAAGTTAGCATTAAATTAGGTTAGCTCACGTGGCAAACCGATACATTAGTGCATAAAATAGCTAATAACTACATCCGACTTTTTAAGGGAATCCGATGAAATACAAGAACTGATATTTCGAAAAGTACTTGTCGCGAAAAAGACTAAGCCATAACGAGTCATGAAAGGCGACAAAATTCATACATAAAAAAAAATTTAAATAATTAATTGAATATGTACAAATTATACATACGTTGCAGTTCTTAAAAATGGTCACCACTCATATGCTCTTACGCCAAAAACGATGCTTTAACCACTACGATTACGAAAATAAATTCTTTTAATTGGTCACTTTTAGCGATCGCCTAACAACAATGGCTGCTGAACTGGAAAGGCCGTTTATTTTTTTTCCGTTACAATTTAGGTTTTGGTTTGTTTCTATTCCGTTCCGTTTCGTTTCTAAATTATTTTAGATGTGGTTCAAATCCGTTTTAGTTATGTTCCACACAGAATTGTACAACTTAGGCTTTGTTCCAAAATTGATTTTCAGCACTTTTATCTTTGTCTTGCGTATTCAGTTTCATTTTTGTATTATATAAATTCAGTACTGAAAGTTGATTTCGAAACATAGCCATAATCGGAAAGAAACCGGTACAAATATCCACTAAAACTAAGATCAATCTCAAATAAAACGGAAACGAAACTGAAACGAAAGAAGTAACAGTAATGCCACCTGAGTTGACCATTTCAGTGCCCAAAGTTCGTTCGCAGCGATCCACCACGAATGCTCTTCAAGTCTACGTTCGAAATAAATTTTCGTACCAACTGTATGAAATAAAAATATTGCAGACCTTAAGGTGATTTTTCACTTCTAATATCACGGAGTTAGTGTCTTTTCAAATTTTATTATTGAATTTAAAAATAAATAATTATAAATATAATTAGCCGATTCTTCTGACTTGGGAGAATAATTAGAATTATGAATATTTTTAATTTGATTCTTTGTTTTGACTGAGTATCCGTGCTCGTTTTTTCGGCGCTTACAAAATAGAAAAAAAACGAGTACGGATACTCAGTCAAAACAAAGAGTCTAATTCATAATATCGATCATTCCAATTATTCTCCAAAGTCCAAAGAATCGGCTAATTATATTTATATTGATTTACTTTGTATATTAAAAATTAAAATTAAAAAGACACTAATTCCACATGGTGATATTAGAACTGAAAAATCACCTTAAGAATAAATCGCTCAACGATCGATTTTACACTAGCACAACCATTGTCGTTAGAAAAGGGAGAAACAAATTTTGCGTTTTTCACAGAGATGCAACCGCAGGAACGCCTATTTGTATAGCATTGGCGTTGCAGGCAACGCAGGCCAGAAAAAACGCAACTAAACTTTAGATGTGTCCAATGCATTTGAAAGTTGATTACATTCGGTATGAATAAACATAATTATTTCCTCACAAGGCCTGCATATATTTTCAATCCAAAAAAATTTGAAAATCGGCACTGATGAACCGATTCCTTGTAAATTTTTAATAAGGCCTGCATAAATTTTGCCGAGGTCGGTATTCATTATATTTTTTATAGGAATTTTTGTGACGCTGCGGCCTACTCATAGGTTAAGGTGATGTTAAAAGTCTGCTGCCACGGACTTAGTGTCCTTTATTGCAGAAAATAAATGGTCGCACATTTAATTAGAATCTGACTGGAGCGCAATTCCGTGCACGTGGAGAATTATAACGATTACGTAAAAATCAAGATTTGAAGAAAATTAAAAGTGTAAAACGAAAAGTACGATATTTTTCTTCATCGATAGTCAACATTTCGTTTTACACCTTCAATTTTGTCAAACACTTGATTTGTTTATAATGGTTATAATCTCCCACGTACACAGAAGTGCGCTCGGGTCGGTTAACAATTAAATTCCAATTTTTATAATTTCTATAAACAAAGACACTAACTCCACTAGCGCTTTAAACATGCCCTTAATATGCATAGTTTTCGCCTTCAAAAAACATTAGAAATCCAAACAAATTTGAAAATCAGCTCTGATGGATCGATCGCTTCTAATTTTTGATAAGGCCTGCATAAATTTTGCCGAGGTCGGTATTCATCATATTTTTTCACAGGTATTTTTGTATAGCCGCGGCCTACTCACAGGTTAATATGCATAGTATTCGCCTTTAAAAAACATTAGAAATCCAAACAAATTTCAAAGTCGGCTCTGATGGATCGATTCCTTATAATATTTGATAAGACCTGCATAAATTTTGCCGAGGTCGGTATCCATTACATTTTTGTTCAGGTGATAAAATAAAAATTACAAGCGCTTTCTTTTTGCGAATTTATGTAATAAATTTCTATTATTAATTTCTTGACGATTGATTTTCTTAATTATTTTTTATATATATAGTTTATCGGTTTTTTATTCAAAATTTATACCATTTTAATGTATTTGATTATTTAATCAAATTTTCCATAAAGAATTTTCAAAATTTCATATTACATAACGACCCCGGACATTTAGATTTTTTTATGAAAACAAGATTTTTAATTTTTTTTTATTTAAAACAAGACAATCTTAATTATTTAACTTCGTCAATAATCAGTTTTTAATTTCCTTTATTGTAATTACTTTTGTGATAGGACGCTTTATGATAAAAGCGACTTATCTTTGTATTTTTACCGTTAATGGCGTGTTCTCATTTTCTAAAACTTAACCGGGCTTAGTAGTTCTCACTTCCTCCTGATGGGAAATATGTCGAGTGCGAAAAGGATGAAGAGAAAATCGAGTTTAGTTTTAGAGAATAAGAAAACGGTATAATACATGTGCGCTAGTTATCGATATAGCAGATCGATAAGCATTTGATGTAGCTGTTTCATTTGTATGACTAAGATCAACTCACGATGTGTGGTTATTATTTTATATGAATATTAATTGGAAACTTAACTAAATGATTGATGAATGTTATAATAATAAACAGATTCCACTGTGCTTTACCTGGCCTGGATTAACAATTGTTTTTCAATCCTAAATGATAATTCGGTAGTTCCGAATTGTATTGGATATCAATTGGATACAGTTTTTCAGGTTATGTTTTACAATTACGATTCATTTTTTATAATTTTCTTAACATTTATGTTAAAAAAATAGATTTTTTTTACAAATGAATTCTAACTTATATATGTATACATATATTTTTTTATCAAGAAATAATGTAAAACAATATTTGTTTATGATCGAATTTACTCATTTTGTCAAAATACTGTCCCAAAAATCACTTCATTTTTAATATGATATTTATCATATATTATCAAAAATAAATTTTTTCGAATATATATTATTTAATTTAATATTTACGCATTCAGTTTTTTTTTGTCACTAATGAATTGGCTGCTGTTACTGAATCGGTCTTACCATCGTTACGATGTTGGCTAACAGCATTTTTTTTTAATTTGTTTATTATCATTTATTCCGAGTCAAAATGAGAGTATAGCTTAATAATATGGAAGTTTCTCAGTGACGGGTTCCTGGATAATACAAACATTCCTAAAATTAAAAATGTTAATTGGGTATAGTAGTTTTAAACAATTTTTTACTTGCCTCGAATGTTGGGGTTTTTAAGCAAATGGAAGGGCGTATTGTGAATTTTATTGCATATATTAATTCAGAGTACAGGCTGCTAGATGACCACTTATCAGGGCACTTTAAAAAAGTAATGGCTTTGGCATACCATGGATTGGTGAATGTGTATTTGAATTTTTTGATTCTACACAAAATGGCGGCCGTTTAAATTTCAACTTTTTAATTTAGGTTAACAATTTTCGAACAAAAAGTGCATAAATAACGAGTAAAGTTTTTTTCAAAACGACTGTCCACAATTAAATTTACAAATCATAATGCAATTCATGAAAATAATTACAAATTTGTTTACATTTTGGAAATACAATATTATATTCCAACATTTATTTTTAAAAGTCTTAACGTATTCATGCGTATTCCTAATAGATTTCCTTTTCTATTAGATCCTCGATTGTCAACGAAGCGAGTTGGGATAATTTGTTATTTCTAAGAAATCATCGTAGATTTTGGACTAAAGATGAAATTTTTAGCAAGGGACGAGTTAATATTTCATAGAATTTCAAATTCGTTCCTAAAATTAATGTATTTCCTGTGGAACACAGCAGATACTAATGTTTTAAAAAGAAACATAACTGTTGCACTGTTCAAAACGGTTATAAGTGTTTCCAATTGTATTTTTAGTGTTTTAATCGCCATTTGTAAGTCTTGATGTGAAATCCTTTTCTGTTCTCAGCCAAACAACACGTCGATGATCTGTAATTATCCTGAACTTGCGACCTTAGATACATGGTGTGTAATGAAATCTGCAATATAATATTGCAAGGGCTTCTTTTTCGTACGTTGAATAATTCTTTTCCGATTTGTTTAACCCTTTAATGCCTGTTGTATCATATATGATACAATGAATTTGTGTATAAAAAAAATCATAATTGTTACAAATCAAAGTAAATTACATAAATATGATATAATTTTGAATCAGAACACATGGAAGAATACTTTCATTTATGAAAAAAGTCAAAATTATTTGATGATTCGACATGACCATTTTTCTTGCAATAATTGCAGAAATTTCGTTTCCGATTATTTTTTTGATTGCTGCATTCCTTTGCTGTGTGTCTAAATCCATTACACAGTTGAGTGAAGAGAACTTCCTCCTCTGCAGTTGGAAGCTGTATGGCCAATTTTGTGACATAGTTGACATTTAGATGTACGACAATCTTTTGCAAAATGTCCGTTTCGTTTGTAATTGTAGTATTCACGGTTCTTATTCCCATTAGATGCTGTATTTGCAGATTTTTTATTTCTCCACTTGTCTGCCGTATAGTTAGGTTTTTTACAAATTGGGCAAACTACTTTTGGTTTTGTTTTTTCAGTGCGAATTAGTGCATCTTGCCCCTTTTTCTGGTATAACTGACAATTTTCATTTTCGTTACCTTTTTCCTTTTTTATGTTTCAATAAAGAAAAGCTTTTCATAACGTGTGAATCGTCGACACACAACAAACAAACATCCTGGTAAACCTTGATTTTGCAATGAGCCCTGGATTTTCCGGATGTGCTCCAAGTCTATGGCTTTGAGTCCGGCTGCCGTTAGATCTTCACATTGTCCCATTTGTGAGCTGATATCATGTTTTAATCCGAGTACGAATGGTTTAAGCACATCTTCGTTCATTTCAGCCGTGTGTCTGCGTTGATTTGGCCATGTCCCGAATTTATTTTAGCTTCTAGCATTTTGCCAAATTCTTTGACCCCGAGTAGATATGTTGATACCTTTTCATCATCTTTCCGGTATATGCGTCTAAGTTGTGGCGCGTAAATCGATTTTAATTGCATCAATAGAGCTGCTATAGTATTGTACGTATTTCCTCGAACTGCTTCTAATGCACCTTTTCTCTTCTTCTAGCGTATCTTTGGAGCTTAATTGATTCAAATCTGTGGCTTATGAGCCAAAATAATATTCATTACTTGTTTTGAAATATTTAATATTACCGAAATCTTGTTTACTAAATGTAACAATTATTCTGTTTTAGCACATTTTTTTCCTTGACCATCGCAAGGATTATCATCAACATTTAAAAAGTAGACTATATCGTCTTTTTTCAATAATAACGGATCTCTAGATTCTAAAATATTATTGATTGACGTTATCTTTTCTAATTTCGACTCTTTGTTATCTGAGTTATCTGAGTCCTCCAATGAATCAGGTATACCATTAGTTTCATTTATATAATTATCAATTTCCTTTAAATTTATATTAATATTATCATTCTTATCTTTATCTAATTTTAACTAAATTTATTATCAATTTCGTTTTTAGATTCATCGGATTGTGAATCAGAAATAGAGTTTTCTGAATTTAAAATACTTAGCGGTGGAAGAATTGATTCTGGTCGCAGGTTGATATCGTTATCCCTTGTTATTTTATCTTTTTCGTCCTTGATGTTTTTTTTTTCTATAGTTCCACGATATTGTTGTTCCTCTTCGAGTAACTTCCTATTTCTCCTCAAGTTTATTAGATGAATATTTCTGTTTATTTTATCTCTATCTATGGGATACCTGGATAATGCATCTGCGTTGACATTCTTTTTGCCTGACTTGTAGACGACGTCGAAGTCTTATTCTTCGAGTTGTTTGAGTGTCAATTTTTGAGTGTTTTAAAAGCATTTTCTTGTTTCAGGGTTCAATGAAATAGTACATCTTTTTTAATAGTTTCGTGAGAGGCTTAGCTGAATGTGAATATCTGGGAATGAACGAGCGTAGTATCCGGCCATGCGTAGAAATTGTTGTATGTGTCAACTTTTTGTGGCTTTGGATATTTTTGAATAAATTTTATTTTCTTTTCATCAGGTTTTATTCCAGTAATTGTGATTACGTGTCCCAAATATAATACTTCTCTCCTCAAGAATGCACATTTTTCAGGTTGAAGTTTCAGGATAGCTTCTCGCAATCTTGACATTAATTTGAAATACTTCTCTCGATGTTCCATTAAGGATTTCGAATAAATAACTAAATCATCCATGTATACAAACATTTCAGTAACTTTTTAACCAGTCAGAACTATATCCATTAATTTTTGGAATGTAGCTGCAAGGAGAATGACATTTCAGATTGCGGTGCTGCGAATATAAGCATCGTGAAATAGCGTGCAACATAACATATGAAGATGCATGTAAATTTCATTCCTAAGCACGACAAATTCACGTGTAAGCATCAAAATTTGTGCCGCACGCTAATTTAAGATCTTTTAAGTAGCACTGCGATTTGAAGAGAAAATCACTCTCCGTGTGGAGCAGTTTTCAGACCAAATGGCATTCTGATGAATTGACAATGTACATGATGTGTTGAAAAGGCGGTCATATGCAATTCTTTTGGATCTATTTTTATTTTATAGAGCCCAGATGCAAAGTCGAAAATGCTAAAGTAACTGCCCAGGCGGAAAAAAATGACCGTGGCACCGTGGCAAACGGCCACGGTCATTTTTTCTACCTGGGTGGCTTCTCCCAGTTGATCAAATATTTCCTTTATTAAAGGCAAACGTTTAGAATCTCCAATAGTTTTTTCGTTTAACGTACAGAAATCCAGAACTAAATGCCATTTCTTGTTTTGCCAATTGTTTAGCATTTTTCATCATGTATCATGTTAAATTATATTTAAAATATCATGTTAATCATATAATATCATGTAAATATAAACTTTTTTTAATACTCTGTATAACTTAAACAATTCATGGAGGCCGACTTTAGACGTTTGTTGCATAAAGTATACGTACATTTTTTAAAATATGCGGGGGAAAAGCAGGAACTATACTAAAATTATACCCTAATAGTGCCAATTATTTACTGAATATTTAATAGATATTTTAAAATATCGACGGTTGGGCAGAAGAATGTGTCATTTCAGAAATTTTTCGAAAAAGGTTCCATCTTACAAAACGCTCGTAGAAGGTGCCATCTCAGCTAGCGCTCGAAGAAGGTGGACAATAAAATGGAAATAATTGCAGGGTTTATTATCTTTATCAATTGAATTTCTGTCGCCAAAATTCAGCAAAGTTTTCGCTTTTGTAAAAAATTGTACCATCATTCATCATCCCTTACGATTTATTTTTTTTAAATCGCGCCAGCTGAGATGGCACCTTCTTCAAGCGCTAGCTGAGATGGCACCTTCTACGAGCGTTTTGTGAGATGGAACCTTTTTCGAACAATTTCTGAAATAACACGTTCTTCTGCCCAACCGTCGATATGTAGTAAACAGAGTTGGGCAAAAATTACGAATCTGTTAATTTGTTACAGTTATGTTACACAAAGTAACATTGTCTGAAACTAGTTTTATTATAATGCCGAACATTGAAAATTTGCAAAACTGCAGTAATGCTTCAAAAAATATGCAAAACAGCCCAAAAAGTTCTGTTACTTTGTTTCTTTTAACAAAGAATTTCGCTGTGAATCGAAGTCGAAAATTATTTTCATCGTTTTAAAATTCACAAAATGTGAAATGCGATGACGATTCTGTTTAAATTAAATTAAAATTGGATTTGCCAATAATAAAACTAACAGAATCGATAATGAAATCAGAAAAACAAATTGTTTTTCACTTACATCCTGGACGACCGTCATTACCATCAAAGTAACAGAACTTTGTCATTTACTTTGTTACTTTTAACAAAATAACAGAACTTTGTCCGTTACTTTGTTACTTTTAAAAAAATAACAGAACTTTGTCCGTTACTTTGTTACTTTTAACAAAGTAACAGAATTTTGTCCGTTACATTGTTACTTTTAACGTAAATTTTACAAATTGATACAAAATATTTTGTGCTATGAAGGCAGTGAAAAATTGTCATTCGAATATTTTGAATGATATAATTTTATTTGCGTTACTTGGCAACGGCATTAGGATTTACTTCCTCAGCTGCAAGTCATCAAGACACTAACCTATTATCAAAGTAATAAAAAAATGGGTGAATTCGACTGTAAAGAGAACAGAATAGATTATTTACTCAAGAAAAAAAAGGTAAGCTATGAACAGATAGTTTATAATGATGGAAACGTCAGAATTGTTGTAACCGGTCCGTTCGACAAAGTTTCAACAATTCGACAAACTTCGTAGAAATTCATATACATTCGAAGTTGACGGTAACCTTACTTGAAAAACCTTACGAGGATTTTTTCAATTCCTCATGTCTGAGTGTTGAAATGGGTAGTCAATTAAATTTGAAATTTTTTTCAGGTTACCTTGATATTTACTAATTATTTGATCATTCGAACGCAATACTTTATCAACGCTTTTAATTCCCTAATATCGCCAATTATTTACTATTTAATGAATATTAATTTAAAAAATTATTTTATGTATAAAATATGTTAAAATATTGTTACATCTTTTATACATATTTTCTACTTTTTTAATAAATATATTTTGTCCGCGTTGAATAATTATTTTAACAACCATTATTAAATATTCTATTAATTTTTTAAAATATATAGGAAATGTATAAAAAAAAATTCGTAAATTTTTTCAATTAATTACTTAAACATTTTTTATTTTTTTTTATATTTCAATATATTTATAAATATTTAATAACAATTAAAAAAATATTTATTTAACGCGGACAAAATATATTTATTAAAAAAATTTAACGATATTTCAATATATTACATACATAAAATAATGTTTGAAAACAAATAATTATTAAATATTTAGTAAATAAATTGGAGCTATTAAGGTTGTTATTTAAGTGTAGGAGAACCCATTTTTGTATTACAACATTCTTCAGATTTTGCTTTTTTTCAGTTTGAATTGGCAAAAGGAACTGGCATATATATCTCTGCATCAGAATTATTCTTGATGCAACAATTTTTAAAAACACCAAAACTATTAGTCAAATATATTTTACGAACACTAGTTGATGAAGATACTCTAAAAAAGAGCACTGCCAAAGGGCAGAGCAAATATAAACATTTGAAACCGTTAGACAAAAACATATTAAATGCTATCTGCAGTAAGTTTGTATTGAATTCAGTTAAATTTCATGAGTACCCGAAAAATGTGTAATTTTACGTATTTTTTTCTTTAAAATACGATTTGACACTGTATTTAAGCTCCCCAAGATACCGGCCAGGTATACTTTTAATCGCCTAAAGGCGACAAAGAGTTAAGCTAAAAACTTAAAGAATATTTATAAAATATTTAAAATATATTTTACCAAGCTTTCAAATATTTTTAGTTATCTATAATATACATCTAGTGTGTATCTAAAAAAATTATGCGCTATTAAGAATAATTGAAAAATTTGAATCATTATTTTATAGCTTGCGTAAAGACAAATGGTGCAACTCGGTTATCAAGTTCGGAAATATACCGAGTTATCAATTTGCATTGCGAAGAACTACGAAATCCGCGAAAAAAGAGGAATAAGAGAGATTGAGAACAAGTTAAACGGATTTTAATGAAGAGACATTCAGTATAATAGGTGGATTACCGTTTTGGTCAACGTGAGTCCGGTTCTTCATCATCTCTTGAAGAAAATGCACGTAATACATTAAAAGTCGATCAAAAAAATTCAATCTTCATCAAAGGAAAAATATATTGAGCCTAACTTTAAGAGGATGCATCGCGCGTCGACGAACTCAGAATTTCGGTTGCGATTCCTGCAATACCGACATTTTTATTTTTAACGTTTACATGTAAGTGGGTTGTTGTTTCACAAATTCTTGACATTCAGTCCATTCTTTCAGTAATTACGGATCTTTTAGTGCTGTTATGTAGTTTAGTTTCTTCTTTTGGTGCAGTATTTTGCTCGTAGTTTTGGAACTTGTATTTTGGCCAATTTTCTAGCCTGTCAGAAGATTTGTGAAAACAAGTCCCATAACTACGAGCAAAATACTGCACCAAATACAAAAAATTAAACACCGAAAATTCGTGATTACACAATGAATAAACTGATTGTCAAGAATTTGCAAAATACTCATCCATTTTCACATTTAACCAAACGTACAAAATGACGATACCATGCTGTATACCAGCTCCCTAAATGGATCGGGGTCAAATTTTTGTTTGGACTAATCGAACAATCATCTACTTTTTACTCATTTCTGAAAATTATATGATGCGGTTAAGAGAAATAGTTAATAATTGTTAATTTTGTGTCGATTCAGGTTTAGGACATTTTCAAACGTAGTTAATGATAATTTAAGATAGTCCAATAGTTTCCTCCAATAGTCCAACGATTGTATAATTCATTGTTAATCAAATTCCGCGATGAAATACGGAAGTAATTTGAAAATATATTGTTGTTGACTACCGTTTATCACACTTGACAGATTAAATGTCGAAGAAATTGTTATTCACAATGTTCATTAGTTTATAAGGTTAATTAGTTTGTAAGAGCAAGAATCCTACATAAATAAGCTCGCAAAGTAGAAAGTTTCGTACAAAATGACGAAACCATGCTGTATACCAGCTCTCTAAATGGATCTGGGTCGAATTTTTGTATGGACTAATGGAACAATAATATCTACTTTTTACTCATTTCTAAAAATTATATGATGCGGTTAAGAGAAATAGTTAATAATTGTTAATTTTGTGTCAATTCAGGTTTTGGACATTTTCAAACGTTGTTAATGATAATTTGAGAAATGGTACGCACAATCTAATAATCCAACGATTGTATAATTCCGCGTCGAAATACGGAAGTAATTTAAAACAAAATTGTTGTATACTACCGTTTATCACCATGAAAAGATTAATTGTCAAAATAATTGTTATTGACAAGGTTCATTAGTTTGTAAGGTTGAAAAAATTTATATATTTAGTCCAAAAATGAGCACGATACTTAAATAATAAATTTTTCATTGTTGATGAAACAACGTTCAAATTAATTATTTTTTTCTCATCCATTATTGATATTTTTCTAATTAAATTAAGATGACATCAGTTACCGCTTGTATAGCGACAACATAGCGTCAAATTATAAGGGTGTGTAATAGGCGAAACGATTCACGTAATAACATTCCCAGTATATTGTAAAAATAAAATAGGTTTGAATTAATATCTATCGAAAGAATGAAAAAATACCAAACGAATTATTTTTATCAATTCATAATCAATCTTTTGTTTCGAGATTTCTAGATAATACCAATAAATTGCATTCATACTCAAATTTCAAATTGTAATTGGAATACACTTACCTGATCTTTTGCGTTAATACGTCGTGGTGATTCATATAAAATTTCTTAATGAAAATTGTGAAAAAAAATTCCATAAATATGTTTCCCAGATTTTCAAAATTAATCCCAATTTTGTTAGAATCTTGCAAAATCATAAATGAAATATTCACTAATCGAACGGATCGATTAACTTATCAGAAATATCTAATCGTGACTGACTCCAAACTTCCGGCATCGTATTGTTTTACAGACATTATTTGATCATTAATTGCGCCAAACACTGATAGTTGTATTAACATCATACCAACCCGATCTGTATCGAAATTCTTACGTGCACTTGTTGATACGGCAGAGAGTGGATTTTTCTCATCGTATTTAACGCCATGCACGATTGATACGAATACCCAGACTCCTTCGGTCAGGCGTCGAAACACGGCAAACAGTGAGGCGTGGCAAGTTTCTTATCAGTTTGATATGCCCTACCGATTGCCGGATCATATCAGTCTGGCAAAATCATCCGGATTATCTGAAAAAATTGTCTGAAACTACAAACATGAGTAAACCGGTACAGGCGTCAAAATACGGCAAATAGTAAAGCGTTGATATGCCCTACCGATTGCCGGATCCTATCAGTCTGGCAAAATATTAACGCTTTATAAACGAAAAACTTGAGTAAACCGGTTCTGGTGCCATACACTGTTTCTTTAAACATCCAGACTTTCCTGGTCTGGCGGCCGAGTACGCAAGTATTAAGGCTGAACGTGTTTTTCTCAAGATTGATCTGCCTTACCGTGTGCCGGACCTGGTCAGTCTGGCAAGATCGTAACGCTCCATGAACAAATACTTGAAGGAATGTTACTCGTGCCTGACGTGAAAGATCCGGCATTGAGTTGATGCCAGGCGTTTGTTTGAACATCCAGACTCATCAAATAAGGCGTCGAAATACGACAAACAGTAAAGCGATGATATGCCCTACCGATTGCCGGATCCTATCAGCTTTCCTTGCCATACTTAAAGTGCATTACCCAAAATCTGGGTAGTGATCATTATCCAGATTATTGCCGTACTTCTTCCGTCTGGCCCAGACTGTATCCGCCGTACTGGATCAATCTGGCCCAGACACTTTGCCGTATTGTCTGCCGGACTTTTTTTTTCCACGCGGGTAACAATAATAAAGACTGAGTTTCACACTAATGCAGACTGCGAAAGGATACATTGGGTAATTCATTTTACCTACTTTTTACAAACACTGATTTAACCGCATTGACACATACTGTCTAATCCAATGCCATTTCATCTTTTTCATTTTCATTTTTCTTGTCTACGTCTACATCTGATTTGTTCTTTTTCTCTCTCGGTTCGTCTTTCGTTTCACTTGCCTTTCTTCTTTCCTTTTTATCTCTTAACGCTGATATTGCGTATCCCATTAACTTTTCCAAATTTTTAACTTCTTCCTTAAATGCATCTCCACCATACCCTTTTTTTCAATAAAAATTTTTGATATTGGTTGCTGACGGCGGTAACTTTTTCTGGTGAAAGTTCTGGTCTTGGACCAGACACACACATTTTTCAGCCAAAACATTTTTCGGATACACCGCTGGAAGTATAGTGCCTATAAATTTATGAGGTGTCTTCTTATCAAATGCAGCCTTGAGCAGACATTTTTTAATTTTTACGCCGTTGCCTATATCGATTAAAGAATCCTCAGTTTTATCATATTTTTTCTGTTCCGAAGCTTCAATATTACCCGAAGTTTCCATGTTTGCCCTGGATTTATTGCTATCCTTATCAGCTGGAAAAAACAGTTTAATCGCAAATACAGATACAAAAGATATTAATATTGTGATTCCTTATATTTATTTCAAGAATGAGAATAAAAGAAAGAGAATAAAATTTTTGTCAAAATACAAAACAAAATCATAAATATTGTTTAACATTAGATTGTTTTAATCATTGGTTATTCATTTATTACATAAAATTAATATGTAATAAATGTCATAATGTTGATTAAGGTGATTCAAAAAAGATTTCAATATTTGGTATTACCTGTAATAATAAGCACTGTAATCAGTGCACGGAAAGAAATATAATACTTTGATAGTACAAAATACCATAATACGAATTTATTAACAAATTTTTCATACCACGAAAGCAAGAAATCTTACAAATATTGTACAGAAACAATATATACTAATTTGCTACTCAATTTCATACTGTGCTCCCACTCTGCTGTACCACGTTTGCTCGGACGCTATACCAAAATAGTATAGAACTCTTGCAAATAAAGCATAGTGGAGGGGGAACTTTGGTACGTTCTTATACGTTTTCGGTATAAATGCTTAGTTTACTATAAAGCATGATTTTTCACTATAATAGGTTAAATTTCTTGATAATTTTGTATATAAATATATTGAACCAAATTAGTACAGTTTTGCCTTACAAAAAAAGTATTAACATTTTTTCCGTGTGCCTATTTTTGAATGCCGATTTTTGAATACTTTGTTTGGCTTACATTATTATTCTTACATTACACTGAACAAATTTATGTTGGCTGCTACCGCGCCACCAATAGTGCTATCAATGCACTTAAAATTTTTCAGTGTATGAAATATAGATTTTTTTTTTATTTTAAAAGATTCTCCCTCTCTTAACTAAGACCGAACATCTCGTAAAAGATGAATTCGAGTATTA
>JABFQH010000002.1:0-36243 GCA_022816965.1 Tanaodytes sp. ZL-2020 | reverse complement strand
TTATTTTCACATTAATAGAAAGTTAAAATACAACTGTTGTCAATAACTTGACAATGCTTATTTATTTACAGTCTTGTAAATCTTTCTTGGGTATCAATTGAATTTTGCAGATTCAAGTTAAAACACACTACCGATGTAAAAGTTTATATATGTCAACATATATGTGGTCATATTTGCCGCCTAAATGTTACATATATACCCCATATATGTCACATATATGTTACATATATACCCCATATATGTCACATATATGTTACATATATGACAACATATATAATTTTCAATACATATATGCAACATATAGCAACATTTATGTGACATATATGCCCCATATATGTTGATTTTTACATGGGTAGGCTTAAAAAAATAATGTACCCTATCAATAAAAATCACGTGATAAATCACGTAATACATTACGTAAAAGATTACGTAAAACATCACGTAAAACATCACATGATTTTTTACGTGCTAATTTGGCGTGACGTTTTACGTAATTTATCACGTGATTTTTGACGTAATTTTTGACATGATTTATTTATTTATAAAATCAAAAAATAATTTTTTTTAATAACTTTAGGAAACTATTATTTGAATTTGAGGTGATTAAATCAAGATGTATGAATTTATTCATCGACAAGTTTTCATTCTAATATATTAGTGTACCAGGAATATATATACCACTTGAGCTATGATTTTACTCCTTGCGAGAAAACATTGTATGACTCACAAAATGGCTTTATGCGTTTGAAGCTTTCAAAGATATTAAACATCACGTGGTTTATCACATGATTTTCCACGTAATTTTCCACGTAATATTTCACGTGATTTTTTATGTGATTTTTTACGTGAAAAATCACGTAAAATTTCATCACGTTTCATCATGGATTTCTTGCAATTCAAGTAGGGTTAGGCCTGGTGATAATGCAATTAAGGCATGATTTTGTGCTTAAATCGCAAGCGAACAGTTAAACTGAAGGAGCTTAAAAAATGCTATGCTGCCAACGTTAGATATTTCTCTCGGTGCATTTAGACATTTTCTTGGCATTTTGTTCACCAAAAACGTCTTTGAATAAGGCATCAAAAATGAATTTATCGAATAAGAGTCATTAAATAAGACAAATGTTAGGCACTTGTTTCTATCATGCGAATTTGACTGAAATATTTGAATAAGGAAAAGGCAAAAATATTATGAAATGGTTCATTTCACAACTAACCACGTTCGTCTAAAGTTGCACTTTTTCCTTTATTAACGTACTTATTCAAAACAAAAGTGCTATTAAACTTTGCAAGGTCAACACTATTATCATGTCCGACCAATTCTACTGAGGAATATGCGGATTTGTTGGTAGAACCTTTTGTTTGCTGATCTAAAACGTTGCATAATTTGACTTATTAGTAATTTATAATGAAAACAAATTGTTTTGATAATTTTATAACGGTTCATAAATAAATTAATTCACCTGTTGGTTCATCTTTCGAATCGATAATTTCACGCATTGACGCCGATGTCATTGCTACTTCTAATTTATGCCTTGAATCTAACTCCGATTCTTCAGATTGCATGTCCGCAATAATCGAATCTAAAAAGTTTGATCGTAAGAAATTTTTTTTTATAAATATATTCTCTAGAGAAACGAGTAAGAGAAGCTTTCCCCTCTTATTTTTAATAATGACTAAACTTGTATTGTCTTTATTTACTTTCTTGTTTGTTTTCCAGTGAATCAGTAATACTGTGCATCGATAATGATGTTAATCCATCATTCAATGTGTACCTAAAGTCTAACTCAGACTCTTCAGATTGAGCATGTACATTGATTGGACCTGAAAAAACGAATCATCATGTAATTTGATATATGAATTTCAAATAACGATGTAAATATCAGGGATAACAATGGATTATTTCTGCAACTAACCACTTTGAATTGCTCTATTTTCTTCATTAATACATTTATTTAAAACCTCGCTACTATAATTATACGTAGGGCTATCGGTGTAATTACAGGCGACCGATTCACTTGGAAAATCTACATGTTTGTTCTGAATAAAGCGTGTTTGCCCATCTGTAATACATATTATAATATGTAGACATATAATAATTTTTAATATGTTTTATCAAATAATAAAATTTCAATTAGTTTGAACGTAGATGTGTAAAATGTTTATAAGTCTAACCATTTTTTTTGGTTACTCTCTCTTCGCTTGTATTTTTTATATCTTCAAAAGTAACGTCATTTCTTTTGTCCGAAGTTTGATAACAGCCTGTATTATCGTCTGGCTTTTTGGATACATTTTTATCAATAGCATGTGACTTGTTCAATTTTTGATTACCTAAAAGTCAATAATATTTCAAATAATTTCTTAGATTTCATCATGGATGTTAATTTATACCAGTAAAAAATGAATCTAATAATTGATTTTCAAAATATGATTTCACAAGAATCAAAAGATTTATGAAAATATAAAAGAACATTCAATAAATCAAAACTAATTACTTTTGTTTTTTCCAACTTTTAAAATGACATCTTTTAGAATACGTATATTAGGTTTATTGCGAGACTTAAGGGGATTTTTCAGTGGCCCATGCGTCAAGTCGAAAACGAGTACGGATACAGGGGTCAAAATAAAAAGAAAATATGAATAAAAATAACGGCAAATGAATAATAAAACATGAACAAATCACCTAATATACTTTATTTCAGTGAGATTTTGAAAAAAAATATCACCTCAGTGTTCGATTGCACGAAAAAATTGGAGGTTATGCGATGCTGTCAAATTACGTTCTTTTGAATCAAATAAAGATTGACTCACCAAAAATCGCGCCAGCGATTGTTGAAACGTAAATCTACGCTTCACATCACCGTCCAAACAAGGCAAATTGCGAATAAATTGCAATTTCGAATTCATTATATATGTAAATATATGTTCATAGATATATATATATATATATATATATATATATATATATATATATATATGCCGCGATTCTCAATAAATAAATCGCGCCGATCTAACTAGTAGCGGTGGAGACTTGTAGATGGCGCAAGTGGATCATGCCATAGTACAAAATGTTTGAAATCAAAACGAAAGGATATTTTTATAATAAATGATATTCGTTCTTTATTAGCATGATTACTATTTTAATTGCTATAATTATTATTGCTGTTATTATTACTATGATTTTTTTCTCACCTTGCATGCAAAAATAAATGATTAGAGGTACAATGAAAAAATCATTCAACCAAGTCTGCGTACAAATCTGTTGAAAACCTGCTTGCGATTTAATTTACATGCGAAAATCGAATTCGCTACAGGTTTAGTAATAATGACAATGCAGTTAGTAAACGTGCTAGGTTCGGGAAAATATATCTAACTGAACCAATTTTTTATCGGTCTAAATACGAGATTATGCTGTTATTGTTATTATTGTTAATCACAAGAATTTGTTAATTTAGACTTAAATTAAGATTAATTTGTTACTAAAAAGAGTGAACACCTACATCATTTGTTACTAATTCAATGATATCAATTAATAATGGCTGCATTTGTATTTTTTAAAAAAAAAAACAAATTGTTACCACAAAATAATGCATACTAATAATGAGAAACATTTGCAGCTTAAATTGTTGCATTTAAATTAAATTGTTAAAAATAAAAATTGTTTGAAAAAACTAATGATTTTGACAGATTCATTTTAAAAAATGAATTGTTTCCACAAGCTCGAAAAATTAAATAATGAACGAAAATATATTGAAATTGTTGATAACAAAACTAACAACATATTTAGGCTCTAACATAATGTTATTTCGAGAGGAAGAAATATGTGTTTCGATAACAACATATGAAGTCAGAAGTTTCGAAATTCATTGATTTTCGAACAGAAAAACAAAAATTAACAAAATCATTATTTTAATTTTTTTTAATTAAAAAAAGTTAATTACAAATCGCTGACAACGATTAATCATCAAATTTTTGCATAACGTTACTTTTGTTCAAAAAATAAAAGAGAAACTTGTTCCGATAACGACATATGAAATCCCAAAATTCGCTTTCACATGGTAATTAATAAAAATATATGAAACCATGAGTTGCTATTAATTAAACAAAAAATTGTTGTAATTTAAATTTGTAAAATAATGAATTGTTTTCACAAATTAATACATTGAATAATGCGCAACGTTGTTTACAGTTTGTTGACAACGATTGGTTGTTTAACAAATGATTCAGTTTTATTTTGCTAATTTTTGCAAAAAACGTTATTTTCTTTTAAAAAAAAAATGTGCGTCTACAACAGCATATAAACACGCAGAGAAAAAAAGTAGAAAAAAGTACGATTTATATAGTGAGTGTTGGATACTCTGGAAAAAACAAGACAGACTATTCAGAATTATATGAACAAATTTCGACTTCAAATTGTAAGTTTAAAAACAGTCACAACAAATTTTAGTATAATGAATAGAAGTTTTTCTTGTTTTTTTCCAGAGTATTCCACAGTCACTATATAAATCGTACTTTTTTCAACTTTCTTTCTCCATGAAGACACAATATTCAAAAATTATTTTTTGTCACCAACTTGAACCAAAAATTGTTGTAATTTCAGATTTCTAAACAAATAATTATTTTCACGAACTAATCAATTTCAGTATAGAACTACGTTGTTTCTAATTTGTTGATAATGATTAATCGACAAATTTGTGCAATAACGCTACTTCTTTATTCAAGAAAAAAAACGTGTTTCGATATCGACACATCAATTCTCAGTATTCCAAATTCTTTGTTTACACAAAGTAATGAATTCAAACGACACAAAACGTTTCTTGCTAACAACTGTGGTTTCTAATTTGTTGATAACAATTAGTTAACAAATTATTGCAAAAACGTTATTTTTTTTAAAAAAAGAGAAAACCGTGTAACTATAAAGACATGTCAATTCACTATAGTCAAAATTCATTGTTTTCCAAAAAAAACACATGAATAAGGAACAACGTTGTTATTAATTGGTTCACAACAATCGATCAACGAATTTGCGCAATAACGATAGTTTTTAATAAAAAAAAAAAAGAGAAACGTCTTCGGACGACGACGTATGAAGTCACAATATTCAAAATTCATTGCTTTTCGCCAAATAATGAAATGAAACCATGGAAAACGTTAGACGCAATTAACTGAACAAAAAATTGTTATTGTAATTTCAGTTTTTGAAAAAAAATAATTGTCAACACCAAGTAACCAATTTCAATAATGGAAAACGTTGATTCTAATTTGTTGACAACGATTAGTTAACAAATGTGTGTAAAAACGTTAATTTCTTTTAAGAAAAAAGAAAAAAGTGTGTCGACAACGGCATATAAAGACACATTATTAAGAAATGATTTTTTTCACCAAGTAATGAAATGAAACAATAAAAAACGTTCGGTGCTAACAACTAATCCAAACATTTTTGTAATTTCGGTTTATCAAAAAAACCAATAATTTTCACAAACTAATCAATTTAATTGAAGAACAACGTTGTTTCTAATTTGTTGATGACAAATTGTGGACAAATTTGTGGAACAACGTTACTTTCTGTTTTAAAAAAGGTAAAACGTGTTTCAATAAAGACATGTGAATTCAGAATATTTAAAATTCATTGCTTTTTCAAATTATTATATTTAAATAATGAACAACGTTGCTTTTGAATTATTGATAACGACGCATTTATAAATAAATCATATTTATAATAAATCCACACATTTTTTCAATAACGTTATTTTCTGTTAACGAAAAAGAAAAACGTGTTTCGATGACGATGTATAATGTCACAATATTTGAAATTCATGGCTTTCGCCAAGTAATAAAATAAAAGAATAAAAGCGTTCGTTGTTGACAACTAAATAAACAATTTAAGTGTGTTTCGATAATAAAACACTTAATGCTAACAATTTAACAGAATAATTACATTTCATTGTAAATAAAACCAACATAATATTTCCCGTCGAAGTTACCAATGAAAATTTTAACGGAACGTTCCCACGAGGAAAAGTTATCCCACGATGAATAACTGTTCCGCGAGAAAGAAATGTCCCACAAAAACAAGAATTTGTCCCACGAAGTCCAAGTGTCCCACAACAAATTGTGTTCCACGAAGCAAAAATGACCGATGAAATTCCTACGAAGAAGATATGCTCCACGTAAAACATGTGTCCCACGATGCAGATCTTGTGCAAATGTTCGACAAGATCAAGAAATTGTCCCACGAAGAATAACTGTTCCGCGAGAAAAAAATGTCGCACAAAAACAAGAATTTGTCCCACAACGAATTGTGTCCCACGAAGCAAAAATGGCCGATGAAATTCCTACGAAGAAGATATGCCCCACGTAAAACATGTGTCCCACGATGTAAAACTTGTGCAGATGTTCGACAAAATCAAGAAATTGTCCCACGAAGAAGTGTACCACAAAGAATCGCCCCGGAAGAACCTTCTTTTTTGTCCTAGGACAAAAAAAAGTTAGTTTCCGCTCTCAAAACAGGACAAAAAAGCAGCACTTTCCGTGCACGTGGAATGAAAAGTACGTTTTTTCCCGGAGGTTGCATCGAGCTACTTTTGTCTTTTTTGGCAGGGAGAAAAAATTATTCGTCCCCGTGCACGCGTTACCAAAATGCTGCTTTTTTTACAACTGAAATTAAAAAGAGGATTCCATTTATAAATTATACCTGCGATCGTTTCTCATTATATTAATTTAATTTTAAATCAATTCTATTAAATGCATTCAATTTTTATTGAAGTGAAGTACGTTTTCTCAACGTTAGAATAGTCATTACTATGAATATTAATTTCAGATCATTGTTAGAAAAAATGTATAAAATATTATTACAACAATGTTTTTGAAATTAATTTGCATAGTAATGACAATTCAAACGTTAAGAAAATTCACTTGACTTTGATAAAATTTAAATTCATTTAATGGCATAAATTTGAAATTTAAAAAATATTTATAGTTTAGTTGTTTAAAATTCAAAAACCTTATCCTCTGACTGAAGGCGGTTTTTTTCAGATCTACTACCACGGGGTTATAATTTTTTCAATTTAAATTGTATCATAGTTAATTATCAATCAGCAATTAGCAATTAATTAGGTGTTTCCCCGAATACTAACCCTAAGGGAACAGCTGTATTGAAAAAACGTTAAATTAACGTTAATGGGGAAAATGTTGAATAACGTTTTAAGTCAAATTTATGTTGATTTAAGTAATGTAGGTCCATTAAGAATATGTTATTTCAATCTTTTTCATTAATATTTTTTCAACGTTATTTCAAGTTTAAAATAATGTATTTAATGTTAATTAAACCTTGAAATAATGTTGAAAAAATATTCATGAAAAAGGTTGAATTAACGTTTTCTTAATGTACATACATTATTTAATTCAACATAAATTTGACTTTTCACAAACGTTATATAAACGTTAATTCAACATTTTTCCCATTAACGTTAATTTAACGTTTTTTCAATACAGCTGTTCCCTTAGGGTAACTCACGAAGTAGAAAAAAACGAGTACTGATACTGCGTTGATATAAAATGATAAATCACCGACATCAAATATTAAAATTATTCTTCCAAATCCGGAGAATAACCTAATCGTCGTGGTGCTGCTGCGCCACTTGATTATTGCACGAACAAAAATTTTGAATTACTTCTATGATTTATATTATAGTCAATAATTACGATGTTATATAGAGAGACCAGTGCCAAAATTCCCATATATCTGTAATTTGGTTTTAATAATTTTTCAAACAATATTTGTATTCCCAGTCGAGTAATACTGATAATATTGCAGAAATAGAAATACGTACATTTCCTAACGTTATTACAACCCAACTACAGGAATGTGTTAATGGACAAAAACAAGTATTCTGCCTATAGAAAATATAACTTCCTGTAATAGAAAAACTTGTACTAAAAGTTTGTGAGAAACCCGTTTTTTCAAAACTTATCCATTATTCTTGCTGGAGTTTTTGCTGGTTGAGGTGCTGCTGCTGATGGCACGACTGGTGGTGCTACTTATGGCGCGACTGGTGGTGCTGCTGATGGCGCGACTGGTGGTGCTGCTGATGGCGCGATTAGTAGGGCGACTTATAACGCAACTAGTGGCGCTGCTGATGGTGCTGCTGCTGATGGTGCCACTGATGGTGCTGCTTATGGCGCGGCTGGTGGTGCTTCTTATGGCGCGACTGGTGGCGCTGCTGATGGCGCGACTAGTGGCGCTGATGTTGGTGCTGCTGTTAATGGTACTACAGATGGCGTGATTGGTTACGCGACGGTGGCACCACTGGTGGAGTGATTGGTGGTGTTAAACTATAAAAACAGTAATCTGTAAACATTTTCTTAATGTTCAATTATACCTCGATTAATATTCATGTCAAATTATAATATTTTAAAATGTTAATAAATTATTTTCTATAATATCGTCACCTAATATTGTATCATTATTTTTATTCTATTCGTTATTACAACCCAACTACAGGAATATGCAAATGAACAAAAACATGTATTCTGCCTATTGAAAATATAACTTCTCAAACAAAACCTGATATGATCCAGATATATACCGTATATACGCGGCATATATGTCACATGTTTACCATATATATCGTATATACACTCGCATATCGTATACTCAATATCTAGGGAGACATACAGCCCGGGTTCACAGTGAACAAACAGGTCATATAGATACCGGGCTGATTGAACGCTTGGAAATTAATAGGTGCAGCAGCATTGGCAGTGACAAAGACTCGGATTGGTAACCGCAAATCAAATTTGTAAATACAAACATGTTTATATATGCCGAATATATACTGTATTAAGTGCCGTATATATCAAATATATATCAAATAGTTAACAAACATGGAATTCTCGTTTTAGCAGCTTTTTCTGGGCCCAAGTAAACGAAAAATTTTTTGATCGTTTACAAATAAGATAAATAAATAAAGAAATTTTAAAAATTGTAACCCCTACAATATACGGTCAATGTACGGACAATACACTGTAAACTGGTTGTGTAAACTGGTTGCAAATTACACGACATGACGTGTAAATTTACATTAATTATGTGAAATTACACGACATGACGTGTAAATTTACATTAATTACGTGAAATTACACGACATGACGTGTAAATTTACATTAATTATGTAAAATTACACGGAATGACGTGTACATTTACATAACTCGTTTACAATGTAGATTCAAAAATCCGCAATGTTTCGACAATATATTGGCAATGTATTGAAAATATATCGACAATATATTGTCCATATATTATTTAACATTTTTACTAGGGACAAAATTTGACATTGTTATTTGTAATTGTTTTATTTAAAATTCCACTTAAAAATCATATTAGAGCAAAAATTAAAACCTAAGTATACGTGGAAAGATTGATTGCAAGAAAAATTATAACATTAGAGTACTGAAAATTGAAAATTTTTACAAAAATAACAATAACTTGGTTATTTTTCAATAAACATGGAAAAAAAAATTAGGGGTGAAAGTTGGTTATATTACAAGAATTTGAAGCCAAAACAAAAAAAAATAAAAAATCGGTGATGACGTATTTTGGGAATTAAATTTTGAAAATTGTGTAGAGTTTTTGAGTTTTTGGTGTAAAAATAATCTTAATTATATCTATATATTCATTTCTAATGAAATAAATTTAAATTAATATATTATATGATATACATAAATGTTATATATATTAATATTATTTGAGCCTAGAAGAAGCTGCTAGAACGAGAATTACTTGATTTTTGTCTATCTGATTCAATTTATAAGCGATATTAACAACAATTGACAAAAATCTCTAAAAACGGGTTTTTATCAATAGCGATCATTTGAGGTTAAATTTAAAACGTAAAAAATTTTTTTCCTCCGCTTTTTGGCCTAAATAATCAGACAAAAATACTTTTATTTTGATACAAAAATGTGTTTTTTGACAAAGAATGTCCCATATACAATATAATATATGCGGTATATATTCACGTATATAAAAACTGTGGCCTTATTTATCTTGTTATATATGCCGCATATATAGCGCATATGTCTCGTATATATCTTGTCATATATGCAGCATACATGCTTGGGTTAAGGGGATTTTTCAGTTTTAGCACCACGGGATTAGTGAACTTTTTATTTTAATTGCGGATATAAGAAATTATTAGTGTCAAACATAATTAGGTATTCCCTAGGATTTGGGAGATTATTTCTGATGATTGATCCGTAAGTTTTGACGTGTCATATTGACAAAGTAGCCGTACTCGTTTTTTCTGCACTCATAACGCCGCAAAAAACGAGTACGGCTACTCCGCCAATGTAAAATATCAAAACTCCAACATCGATCATTAAAACTCCTCTCCCAGATCTGTAAAATAACCTAATTATGTTTAAAATTAATGATTTTTGATTTAAGAAATTTAAATTAAAAGTACACTAACTCCGTGATATTATATCTGAAAAATCCCCTTAAGGATATTCACTAGTGTGGTGAGGGGGAAGGGGGAAGTGTAATACTAATTTGCGAATTACAATCAATACAAGTTAATTTGAAAGATTTTCACCTCAACATTCAAAAGAGTATGGTTCACTGATTGTTTAGAAAAAAAAATGAGCAAAAAATGTTAACAAACAATTGAGTAATTCATAAATTTAAAAAATACTGAATTATCGGCAGAAAGAATACTCACAAATTTTTATTTTCAATTAAAAATGAATTTTTTTCATTGTTATATTGTTGGACTTATTATCTATGAATTCACCGTTAAAAAAATCAATATTATTAAATTGGTTGATTAATTATTCACTGAAAAAAATCCGTGACGTTTACCGCAACTGTAATAGTGCATTTGAATTCATTACAGTTGAGTTTACTGTCATTTGTGTTGTATGAACTTCAATTCTAATTGATCCAACTGTAATTACAGTTCCGATGACGAAATTCGTTCGGTCAAGTGTAATATATAGGTTATTCAGTTACTGTTTCATGTATATTCAATCGCAATATTATCTGTACTTCCCTTTACAGTAGTGCTGACCGATTTTTTCTCTCAGTGTTCCATTTGTTTAAAAAACATGAAAAATAATGCCATAAACAAATGTTTTTATTATTTAAACGATTCAGTAATATCAATTTTTTAACGGCGAATTTAAAGATAATTAGTCCAACAATATAACAGTGAAAGAAAAATTGATTTTTAATTGAAAATAAAAATTTGTCAGTTTGTTTCCTGCAGATAATTCAGTATTTTTTAAATTTATAAATAACTCAATAGTTTGTCAACATTTTTTGCTCATTTTTTTTTTCCTAAACAATCAGTGAACCATACTCTTTTGAATGTTGAGGTGAAAATCTTTCAAATGACCTATTATTGATTGTAATTCGAGATTAAGTTTTACGCTTACCCTTCCCCTCGGCACACGAGTAAATATCCTTAATGTAATAGAAAATCCTGTAAAAAAAGTTCGGTAAGAAATTTGTTTTTTAAAAACTTATCCATTATTCTTGGTGGTGTTTTTGGAGGTAGAGGTGTTGCTGCTGACGGCGCGAATGGTGGAAGCGACTGATAATGCGACTGGTGGCGCTGGTGGTGGTGCAGCTGCTGGCGTCACTGGTGATGTTGCTGATGGCGCGACTGACGGTGCTGCCGATGGCGCGACTGGTGGCGCTGCTGGTGGCGCTGCTGGTGGTGCTGCTGATGACGTCACTGGTGATGTTGCTGATGGCGCGACTAATCGTGCTTCTTATGACGCGACTGGTGGTGCTGCTGTTGTCGCGACTAGTGGTGCTGCTTATGGCGCGACTGGTGGTGCTGCTGATGTCGCGACAAGTGGTGCTGCTTATGGCGCTGGTGGTGCTGCTGATGACGCGACTGATAACGCGACTGGTGGCGCTGGTGGTGGTACTGCTGATGACGCGACTGGTGGTGCTGCTGATGGCGCGATTGGCGGCGCCACTGGTGGAGCGATAAAAACTATAAAAACAATATTGTATCATTATTTTAATACTTTCAACATGTTTGAACATTTCATCAAATCATTTGAGTGCAGTTGTGTTGTCAGATACAGCTCGGATTGCAAATTTTGCACTTGGTAAACGATTTCCCATTCATTCCCGTGTTGCATACGATATTTTTCGTCACAAGTGTGACGAGAACGCGACTTCTTCAAATTCCCCAAGGCAGAAAAGTGGCGATTTATGTCCACGTGTGACAATAAAAGAATCAAAAATTGCTTGCTGCGGAATACCGCTTTGATCGTTTTGCTCGTATAACACTAACACTGTCACAGCAGATTTGGTACACGACCTTAATAACGAAAAATAAAATATAAATTATAGCATCGTTTAGCATAGTTTGCTGAGAGAAACAAAGTAATGACTAAATTATTAACAAGTTGTTAATAAGAAAATTTTTGTTATGTAATAAATCTCTTTCTCTCGGTCAAAATTTATGGCAAAATTAATATTTTTCTACTCATAAAATATTCGTATTGCTTTTAATAATATATTTTTTGTGATACAGGAACATGAGAAAAAAAGTTGATGATGCTTATGATGATGTTTTGAAATTATTTATTTATTCATAACATGTTTTTATCATATCAATTACCCAGATAGGAAATTTTTTCAAATATCGAGCTATTATTGCAGCTTTTGTTTTCCTTAATTCAAGCAACAAAAATCCAATGGCGGGTTCTTCAATTTTTGTAGCATTTTCGAGCAAACATAATTTACTTCGTGGTCTCTTCCTATTGAAGAAGTTAATTTAAATTACCCGTAACAACGTATTAATTGAATTATTCAATTATTGAACCAATAAATACGTATACTTATCCATTGAACATTAAATAAAGTTATGAAGCCAAATTATGAGTGCTACATGGAGAGAAAAAATATACTAATATAGTACGGTTAAATAAGCGAGTTATTATCATACGAACTTTGGTATGATTTTTGTAAGCCACGGTACTATGATATTAGTACGCAACCCACCGGATTATCCGGTGGCTACTTACTAAAATCAGATGAAAGTTCATATGATAATAGCACTCTTATTTACCCGTACTACATTAGTATATTTTTTCTCTCCGTGTACATGTCAAACTTATAGAAAAAACAACTAATAGTCAACGAACTATCAGATGAATAAATAAATAATTTTTAAACGTAAACATAACCATCATATTCGGTTTTACTTAATTCCTGTAAGACAAAATTTTTTATTTTTCATCATATTTTCTAGAGTTTTATGCACAGACAAAAAAATACTATAAAAATTACCACGCCAGCACTTTAATTCATAATCATAACAGTAAGACAGAAATTGTTACGGTGACAGCACGGTAAAAATCGAAATAATCGCTGTCACCGTAACATTTTCTGTCTTGCTGTTTTGATTATAAATTGAAGTGCTGGAACAGTAATTTTCAAAGTATTTTTTTGTCAGTGTGTTAAAACTGGAATAATAAAACTTACCTTTTTCCGGGGGCCATTATTTTGCTTCCATGCTTTGTTTAATGCCGATTTTCCAATCACACATTATTGAATTTGCACGATACTGGGGCTGGGAGTCTTTCATCAGCAAATAAAAATGTTGATAATCCAACTCCAAACAAAATACAGCGCGCGCACCTCCATAACATTGTTTCATGAAACTCGTAAAACTTCACTTGACGGTAGACAACTGAAGTTAGCTGCGTCACGCCATAATGAACGCGGCGCCAAATTTGAATGTTTGAATAAATAAGCTGAGAATTTCAAATGTTTAAACAATGTTAATATATATTTTATTAATTCAATTCAAATAAATGCATATAAATACGTATTTCTATTAATCCTAATACTGCATAATATTGTCAATATATATTAATAATATACGTAAAACAGTGAAAAGTATTTGTATATAATTTATGTTAATAAATGAGCATTTTTATATATTTTTAAAATATTGCATGAATTTGAAAAAAATAATTATTGTAAATACTATCTGAAGATAATGATAAAATATTTTTGAATACTGATACATATTTTTTATATATTTATAAATACATAAATTCAAGCCCTAAAATAATCAGTAAATATTTTCGGAATATATATTTACTAAATATCTCATTAACACTCAATAAATACTTTTTCTTCAAAGTTTAATTTAAAATTTACATTTTTAAAGGAAAAAAGGTATATTAATTGTGTGTTCATAAAATAGTTACTAATTATTTGATGGCTTGGGCATTGAATGTTTGGAAAACATCTTAAAACATTATTTATAAGTTTTTACAAATATTCACTACTTATCTTCAGAAAGGGAATAGTTAGGGATTAGAGACGACCTTATATAGATGATGTTAAAAGCATGCTCTCACGGAGTTAGTGTCTTTTTTTACGAATTATAAATTATTGCATACTTCTTTGCAATTTGACCATAACGCAATTCTACATAATTGGGAGATTATGAATTATCAAAATGAGCACGTTTCGAACCGAATTGGAGGAGTAAAACGAAAAATACGATTTTTTTCGTCGACAGTCCACTTTTCGTTTTATTCCGCCATTTTGGATCAAAACTTAATTTTTTTAATAACTGTTGATCTCCCAAGCCCCTAATCTTAAAAAACACAATATTTTATCAATATTTATAAAATATTACATATATGTTAACAGAGGGATATTTAAATATTTAAAAAATATGTTGTGATTTTCAAAAAAATATTATTAAAATGTTTTATAAATATTGTGTGTTATTAGGGAAAATATGCCTCTAGTCAGATTGCAATAAAATAGGAGCTGCTATAATTTTTGTATAAAAAGACGGTAACTCCGTGAGCGCATGCTTTGTACACGGAGAGATAAAATGTTGAAAAAACTACAATTTATATAGTGACTGGAAAAGAAATTTTTCTTGTTTCTTCTAGCGTATTCCACTCACCATATAAGTCGTACTTTTTTCAACATTTTTTTCTCTCCTTAAGACACAATATTTAAAAATTACTTTTTGTTACCAAGTAATGAAATTACTAAAAACAATGAAAAACGTTTGCTGCTAACAACTAAACCAAACATTCTTGTAATTGCAGATTTTTAAAGAAATAATTATTTTCACGAACTAATCAATTCAAATATAGTAAAACCATATTTCTTCTTTGTTGCAGCGATTAATCGACAATTTTTTTCTATAATGCTACTTTCTTTTTTATAAAAGGAAAAACGTGATTCGTTATCGACATATTAATATTAATATTTCAAACTCTTTTTTTTCAGAAAGTGATGATTTCAAACGACACGAAACGTTTTTTGCTAAAAAATCTGGTTTCTAATTTGTTGATAACAATTAGTTAAACAATTTCTGCAAAAACATTACATTCTTTTATAAACAAGAAAACCATGTTTCGAGAACGGCTTATAAAATCACAAAAGTTTTGAAATTCAATCTTTTTACAATGTAATGAATTCAAACGACACAACGTGTTTCTTGCTAATTAACGTTGTTTATAATTGGTTTACTACGATTAGTTGATACGTTTTTGTAAATAAGTTACTTTATTTAAAAAATAAAAACCGTTATTGATAACGGCATATAAAGACACACTATTCAAAAAAATTTTTTTTTACTAATTAATGAAATGAAACAATAAAAAACGTTCACTGCTAAGAACTAAACCAAAAAGTGTTGTAATTTCAGATGATTAAAAAACTAATCATTTTCACAAACTAATTAATTTAAATGAAAAACAACGTGGTTTTTAATCGTTGATACCAAATCATTGACAAATGTTTGAAATAAAGTTTCTTTCTTTTCTAAAAAAAGGAAAACCGTGTTTTGATACAGACAAGTGAATTTAGAATGTGTAAAATTCATTGTTTTCACAAATTATTAAATTTAAAAAATGATAAACGTTGCTTTTTATTTATTAATAACAATGGACCAACAAATTTCTGCAAAAACATTAATTTTGTTAAAAAAAAGAAAGACGTGTTTTGAAGATAACGACAAATTCATACAGATTTTTTTAAGAATGAAAAACGTTTGTTGTTAACAATTAAACAAAATAGTTACATTTCATTGTAAATAAAATGTACCAACATAATTTCAAATAAAGAAAAAAAAATCACGAAACGTTCCCATGAAGAATAGATGTCCCACGAAGAATAATTGTTCCGCGGAAAGAAATGGCTAATAATAATAATATAAGAACAAAAATTTGTCCCACGAAGTCAAAATGTCCCAAACAAATTGTGTCCCACGAAGCAAAAATGACAGATGAAACACAAATGTCCCATGGAAAAAAACATTCTACGAAGAAGATATGTCCCACGTAAAACATGTGTCCCACTATGCAAATAAAATGTTCTAAATGAAGTTTTGCCAATGAAAATATTGGAAATTAATTGTTACCAGGGACCAGTGAATTAAAAAAATTTTAATTTCCCAAAATATGAATTTTATAAGCAAATTACTAATTATTATATTATTATTATATTAATAATATTATATTAATAATATTATTACTATTATTATATTATAAATATTAAATTTAATAGTTTATTCAATTCATTAATGAAAAAATTCAATTAATTATTCATGTTTTTTTCATTTGTTGATAAAGATTTAACAATTTTTGTTTCAAAAAAACGTTTTTAAAAGCGTTTGGGTAAGTATACATAAATTTTGTTGAAGAAAAATAAATTCGATTAATGAAAAAAAATTGTTGGTATCAATGAAGCAGACAGTTAGAATATCAATTCGTAAAATTATATTTGTCGTACAAACTCATTTATTTAAATAATGAACAATGTTTTTTTCCATTTGTTTATAACAATCATTCTATGAATAGTTGCAAGAACTAAGTACGTATGTTGCGATAACTATATACGAATGCACAATCTTCAAAATTAAATGTTTTCACAAACTAATGAATTCAAACAAAAAAACAATCATTTATGCTGATTTTTGCAACAATTACCCTAATAGCGCAAAATATTTAATAAATGTTAATTTTCAAATCATATTTCGTTTATAAAATGTATTTTAATATTGTTAAATATTTCATACATATTTTGTATTCATTTTATAAATATATAATGCCCGCGTTTCATAAATATTTTATTGACAATTAATGAATATATTATAAATATTTATAAATATGTAGTAAGAATTTTTAAAAAAAAAAATTTAAGAAATTTTTAAGTTTTTCTTGGTAACTTTTATTATTTAATTATAATTAATATTAAAAATTACAATAAAAAACTTGAAAATTTCTTAAATTTTTTTTTTCAAATATTTACTACAGATTTATAAATATGTTTAATATATTTAATAATAGTAAATTAGTAAATAAAATATTTTTTGAACGCGGACATTATATATTTATAAAATGAATGAAAAATATCTATGAAATATTTAACAATGTCAAAATTTATTTTATAAACATAATAATATGTGAAAATTAAATATTTATTAACCATTTTGCGCTATTAGGGTACAGAATAAAAGCAATTTAAATTTTAAATAAAATTATGAGTGGTATCCGTAATAATTCGGCATGTATGCCGGCTGCGGCATGTACGGCTGCTGCGGCATGTATGTCTGCTGCGGCATGTATGTCTGCTGCGGCATGTACGGCTTCTGCGGCATGTATGTCTGCTGCGGCATGTATGGCGCCGGCTGCGGCAAGTATGGCGTCGGCTGCGGCATGTATGGCGCCGGCTGCGGCATGTATGGCGCCGGCTGCGGCAAGTATGGCGTCGGCTGCGGCATGTATGGCGGCGGCTGCGGCATGTACGGCGGCTGCGTCATGTATTGCGACGGCTGCGGCATGTATTGCGCCGCAGCATAGTGCTGCATGTTTTGCGGTGCTTGCCCTGACGTCCGCTGTAATTGATTATTAATAACCTGAAATGAAAATGAATTTAACTATTAATATAAAACTAAATAAAAATATAGACTTAAAATTTATACAATTTTTGTGTGATGATAATTTAATAAATCGGCGGTCTCTAAGAAAGAAAGAAAGCTCTTCCTCCTATACTTAAACACACGATAAAGCGCTTTCTTGTTTAGACCTGTCGAGATGAAGAAAGAAATTATTATAGAAATTTATTTTTGCACTCGAAAGCCGTGCGTAAACGGCAATGTTCACATCAACCTGTTTACGCACGGTTTTTCATGGGAAAACTCTTGTTTGACACACGGCGCGGCGCGCACTTGTATAGAAAATAACTATTTCATAAATAACGAAATAAGATAAATAACCTTTTTAACTTTTTGCATGAAACGATTATTTCTATTTCGCGCCAATCGGGTCTGTACTTGAGCCACTGGCGGGGGCTGATTTGGCGCCACTGGTGGTGGCTGAGCATGTGCCACTGGCGGTGGCTCAATAAGCGCCTCTGGTGGTGGCTGAGTATGAGCCACTGGCGGTTGCTGAATTGGCGCCACTGGCGGTGGCTGAATTTGAGCCACTGGTGGTGGCTGCATTTGAGCCACTGGTGGTGGCCGAATTGGCGCCACTTGCGGTGGCTGGATTGGCGCCACTGGCGGGGGCTGAACGTGGACCACTGGCGGTGGCTGAATTTGAGCCGCTGGTGGTGGCTGCATTTGAGCCACTGGTGGTGGCCGAATTGGCGCCACTGGCGGTGGCTGAATTGGCGCCACTGGCGGTGGCTGAATTTGAGCCACTGGCGGTTGCCGAACTGGCGCCACTGGTGGTGGCTGAATTTGAGTTACTGGTGGTGGCTGAACGTAAGCCGCTGGTGGTGTTTGGGCAGTACATCCTTTCCGGGTTGCTGAATACCGCTGTTTCTCGGTATTTTCCGTTGAAGAAGCTTCAGCGTAAGTCTTCTGTCGAACAAAATATTGTATTAGTAAAAAATACGTCGAAACATTTTTCACAACATTCAAGGTGGTTCATACAGAAAAGGGCCGTATTTATCGGTTTCCATTATAACAACGTTATTACACAGAATCTAATAGTTTAATTTGAATGATCAGATTTACCAATGAAACTAGAACCTTCATTTAATTTTTTAAATTTTTTTTGCATGCATTTTATAACAACAAGTATTGTTTAATCATGCTCGAACTCAGGCCTATATTAGGGGTAGTTTTTCAGATGAATTATGTTTATAATTCAATTTAATTATAAATTTTAATAAATGCTCTTCATATATGGCTTATCCCAAACATATTCACCGTGAAATAGTTATTGAAATATTGTTTGTTTAAGATATATTTGCATTTGTTCTTTATTCATCCAGGTATAAGATATAAACATATTTCGATATCTTTTAAACAAACAATATTTTCAATAATTTTGTACGGTGAATATATTTAAAATATATATTAAGAACATTTATTAAATTTTCTAATTCAATTTGATTATACACTTGATTCTTCTAAAAAATACTTCTAAAATAGGCCTGAGTTCCAGCACGATTAAACAATAGTTGTTATCAACAAATGCTTGCAAAAAAAATTTAAAAAATTAAATGAAGGTTCTAGTTTCATTGGTAAATCTGATCATTCAAATTAAACTATTAGTGTTTGCATGATAACGTTATTTTATGGAACCTTAAAAATACGGCCCTCCTCTGTACGAACCTCCTTAATTGTTAATTTGTTGAATCTTGTTTATAATTCATTTTTCAACTTTACCGAATTGTTATTTTTTGGATACGACCTCCGAGGGCCTGGTTCCTGTTGAACTGTTGAACGGCTTCGAGATGATTTCCCTCGCCCGATGCCAAGTCCTGTGGGCGCCATTGTAACTAAAAAAATGTTTCATTTTTCTGGTTGTAATGTTAAAATATTTATGTTTTAGGAGGCGTTCATAAAATACGTCCAAGCACAGGGGTGAGGGGTTTATAACAAATCGACTTTAGTGAACACGGGAGGGGGGGGGGTATGTGGCATCGGACGTCCGTTAAGTTAAAAAGAATACCATTTATATTCCCTTTTTTTGTCATTAAAGAAGGGTTTATGTAAAAATGGACGTCCTTGAGGGAGGGAGATTTGGGAATTTGGGACGTCTTCGGACAAAGGGGAGGGGGGGATCAAACATTGCTTAAAATATGCGGACATCTTTTATGGACGCCCCCTTAGGTACATTATTTAATTAGTTTTTTCAATAATCTATTAGAAAACAAAAAGAATTTTGTTTTTTCAATTTTTTGTCATCACTGCATTTATATATTTTTATAAATAACAAATAAAATAAATTTAATAAATACATTGCTTTTTAATCACACGGGGAAAAATTTAATGTTGAATCAGCATTGATGGCAATGCTGAAATCACATTGAAAAGGATACAAAACATTTGAACGCTGTTATTGAAGAAAGACAAAGTACTTATGTATCATCTTTCTTTAACTTTAACGTTTTTCTATCTTCTATCTTTCAAATGTGATTATAGCATTGCCGTAATGCTGATTCAACATTATATTTTTCCCCATGCACTAATAATGATAACGAAGTAATCGTAACTGATTAAATTAATTAGAAAATAGTTTATTAAGATTCTGTTTAAATAATCAAAAAATTATTGATTAAATAATTAATAATTATAATAATAACTGTTTTCATTTAATAATTTCGTTTAATTAACTAAAAAAATGGCAGGTGCAAATGCAAACACATATGAAAACAATTTTTTGCTTACCAAGATTATAAAGAAAACACACAAAAAAGAGACGCTAAGAATAATTGTTTTGATTTACTTGGGCAGTTATTTACTACTTGTTTCTTTTTTTATTACTTTACTGTTTGATGAAAAATAAAACTTCTAATTCAATTTTACGTTAATGTTTAATGACTTTTTAATGCATAATAAATAAATGACTATGATTGATAAGATTAAAAAATGATGAACGAAAATGATTTTGCCGCAACAGGTAAGTGTAAATATGGAACAAAACTGAAAACAATTTTTTTTGCTTGCCACCAAAATTATGAAGAAAAATATATCCAATAAATAAATGTTAAAAACGTAAGAATTTTGCAACGTAACATTTTGAAATTGTGACAATTTTGATAATACATTTAAATGTTTGCAATGTATATGGAAATCACTTACATTTCGAAAAATAACTTCGTCGACAGTTCACCGCTTTTACAATCACCTTCCACCAAGCTCGTTCATACAGGTATAGGGTGGTATAATACGTTGCTCACGCGCTATGCGCTCGTATTTGCATGACGCGCGCATTGGAAATTGCGCGCGGATTTCAAATCATTGAAATTATTAAAACCGCTTTTATTTTGTGAAATGATTTAATTGTGTAAAATTTTTAAACATTACATATTTGTATGATTTCCTGTATTTTTCGTTACTGTCTAAATTTTAATGTGTCTACTATATGTATATTTAATATCACTTACTACCTTTAATCTTATTGTGTATCTTAATTTTGCAACCGTTAATTGGATTGCGTGGGTCCAATGAGTAGATGAGTAAGACAAAGTAAGACGACTGCAGTTTGAATGAATGTAAACAAAGACACTACAACGAAATGAACTGTTTGCTAGACTCTTTTCAATAGATGTTTATATACACTCAAAACGTTGCGTATGGAACGTGTTATCGTATTTTTGATAGTGGCTTTTGAGTGCAAAAAAGTGTTATTTTGTGATAAAAACAATAAGTAAAAAAAGGACCAAAACATCATTATGGGACATGACAAGCTGAGGAAACAACGTTTTATTAGCCGAGGGACAGCAAGTCGGAAAAAACGTTATCGTAAAGCGTAAGTAATCGTCTGTAATTTGAACATCTGAACGTGTCGCCCATCAACTGTATTTATTTTTGCAATAATTTTGCTAGCCCTAGTACATCAAAATATTCAACAATATTGATGCATAATTATATATGTCTTATATAAAATTAGTAGTTATTCAAATATCAACAAAATATATACATTCGTTGTGTAAACATTTTCATAATGTTTACACTATATATAATGGCTCCCTTGTTACATATTGTAGAAATATCATATATCTTTGTTGTATTGATTGAATAGTATTTATAGCACCTTCATTAAATACATTTCTGTTAGATTATAGTTGATAGTATTACAAAATATTAGATGAATTTAAGATATTAATTAATGATAATTGTATTCTGAAATCCTCAATGAAAAAAATGTTTGGGGCTTATTCAGACACAGAAAACGTTTGGTCGCAACCGCGTTATCGTTATATCTTTTTTTAATACACGTTAAAAAAGTGAGAGAAATATGATGATCGCGACTGCGCACGCGGTTTTCTGTGTCTGAATAAGCCCCTTTCATTACTAATAAAAAATCCTTTTTTTATGTTGTTTTTAATTGGTTATTTGGAGAGTGCTCAGGAATATATGTGTCGCTTTTTAGTATGGGTACTTAAGGGGATTTTTCAGTTCTAGCACCACGGGGTTAGTGCACTTTTTATTTTAATTGCGGATATAAGAAATTATTAGTGTCAAACATAATTAGGTATTTCCTAAGATTTGGGAGATTATTTCTGATGATTGATCCGTAAGTTTTGACGTTTGATATTGACAAAGTAGCCGTACTCGTTTTTTCTGCACTCATAACGCCGCAAAAAACGAGTACGGCTACTCCGCCAATGTAAAATATCAAAACTCCAACATCGATCATTAAAACTCCTCTCCCAGATCTGTAAAATAACCTAATTATGTTTAAAATTAATGATTTTTGATTTAAGAAATTTAAATTAAAAGTACACTAACTCCGTGATATTATATCTGAAAAATCCCCTTAAGGATATTCACTAGTGTGGTGAGGGGGAAGGGGGAAGTGTAATACTAATTTGCGAATTACAATCAATACAAGTTAATTTGAAAGATTTTCACCTCAACATTCAAAAGAGTATGGTTCACTGATTGTTTAGAAAAAAAAATGAGCAAAAAATGTTAACAAACAATTGAGTAATTCATAAATTTAAAAAATACTGAATTATCGGCAGAAAGAATACTCACAAATTTTTATTTTCAATTAAAAATGAATTTTTTTCATTGTTATATTGTTGGACTTATTATCTATGAATTCACCGTTAAAAAAATCAATATTATTAAATTGGTTGATTAATTATTCACTGAAAAAAATCCGTGACGTTTACCGCAACTGTAATAGTGCATTTGAATTCATTACAGTTGAGTTTACTGTCATTTGTGTTGTATGAACTTCAATTCTAATTGATCCAACTGTAATTACAGTTCCGATGACGAAATTCGTTCGGTCAAGTGTAATATATAGGTTATTCAGTTACTGTTTCATGTATATTCAATCGCAATATTATCTGTACTTCCCTTTACAGTAGTGCTGACCGATTTTTTCTCTCAGTGTTCCATTTGTTTAAAAAACATGAAAAATAATGCCATAAACAAATGTTTTTATTATTTAAACGATTCAGTAATATCAATTTTTTAACGGCGAATTTAAAGATAATTAGTCCAACAATATAACAGTGAAAGAAAAATTGATTTTTAATTGAAAATAAAAATTTGTCAGTTTGTTTCCTGCAGATAATTCAGTATTTTTTAAATTTATAAATAACTCAATAGTTTGTCAACATTTTTTGCTCATTTTTTTTTTCCTAAACAATCAGTGAACCATACTCTTTTGAATGTTGAGGTGAAAATCTTTCAAATGACCTATTATTGATTGTAATTCGAGATTAAGTTTTACGCTTACCCTTCCCCTCGGCACACGAGTAAATATCCTTAATGTAATAGAAAATCCTGTAAAAAAAGTTCGGTAAGAAATTTGTTTTTTAAAAACTTATCCATTATTCTTGGTGGTGTTTTTGGAGGTAGAGGTGTTGCTGCTGACGGCGCGAATGGTGGAAGCGACTGATAATGCGACTGGTGGCGCTGGTGGTGGTGCAGCTGCTGGCGTCACTGGTGATGTTGCTGATGGCGCGACTGACGGTGCTGCCGATGGCGCGACTGGTGGCGCTGCTGGTGGCGCTGCTGGTGGTGCTGCTGATGACGTCACTGGTGATGTTGCTGATGGCGCGACTAATCGTGCTTCTTATGACGCGACTGGTGGTGCTGCTGTTGTCGCGACTAGTGGTGCTGCTTATGGCGCGACTGGTGGTGCTGCTGATGTCGCGACAAGTGGTGCTGCTTATGGCGCTGGTGGTGCTGCTGATGACGCGACTGATAACGCGACTGGTGGCGCTGGTGGTGGTACTGCTGATGACGCGACTGGTGGTGCTGCTGATGGCGCGATTGGCGGCGCCACTGGTGGAGCGATAAAAACTATAAAAACAATATTGTATCATTATTTTAATACTTTCAACATGTTTGAACATTTCATCAAATCATTTGAGTGCAGTTGTGTTGTCAGATACAGCTCGGATTGCAAATTTTGCACTTGGTAAACGATTTCCCATTCATTCCCGTGTTGCATACGATATTTTTCGTCACAAGTGTGACGAGAACGCGACTTCTTCAAATTCCCCAAGGCAGAAAAGTGGCGATTTATGTCCACGTGTGACAATAAAAGAATCAAAAATTGCTTGCTGCGGAATACCGCTTTGATCGTTTTGCTCGTATAACACTAACACTGTCACAGCAGATTTGGTACACGACCTTAATAACGAAAAATAAAATATAAATTATAGCATCGTTTAGCATAGTTTGCTGAGAGAAACAAAGTAATGACTAAATTATTAACAAGTTGTTAATAAGAAAATTTTTGTTATGTAATAAATCTCTTTCTCTCGGTCAAAATTTATGGCAAAATTAATATTTTTCTACTCATAAAATATTCGTATTGCTTTTAATAATATATTTTTTGTGATACAGGAACATGAGAAAAAAAGTTGATGATGCTTATGATGATGTTTTGAAATTATTTATTTATTCATAACATGTTTTTATCATATCAATTACCCAGATAGGAAATTTTTTCAAATATCGAGCTATTATTGCAGCTTTTGTTTTCCTTAATTCAAGCAACAAAAATCCAATGGCGGGTTCTTCAATTTTTGTAGCATTTTCGAGCAAACATAATTTACTTCGTGGTCTCTTCCTATTGAAGAAGTTAATTTAAATTACCCGTAACAACGTATTAATTGAATTATTCAATTATTGAACCAATAAATACGTATACTTATCCATTGAACATTAAATAAAGTTATGAAGCCAAATTATGAGTGCTACATGGAGAGAAAAAATATACTAATATAGTACGGTTAAATAAGCGAGTTATTATCATACGAACTTTGGTATGATTTTTGTAAGCCACGGTACTATGATATTAGTACGCAACCCACCGGATTATCCGGTGGCTACTTACTAAAATCAGATGAAAGTTCATATGATAATAGCACTCTTATTTACCCGTACTACATTAGTATATTTTTTCTCTCCGTGTACATGTCAAACTTATAGAAAAAACAACTAATAGTCAACGAACTATCAGATGAATAAATAAATAATTTTTAAACGTAAACATAACCATCATATTCGGTTTTACTTAATTCCTGTAAGACAAAATTTTTTATTTTTCATCATATTTTCTAGAGTTTTATGCACAGACAAAAAAATACTATAAAAATTACCACGCCAGCACTTTAATTCATAATCATAACAGTAAGACAGAAATTGTTACGGTGACAGCACGGTAAAAATCGAAATAATCGCTGTCACCGTAACATTTTCTGTCTTGCTGTTTTGATTATAAATTGAAGTGCTGGAACAGTAATTTTCAAAGTATTTTTTTGTCAGTGTGTTAAAACTGGAATAATAAAACTTACCTTTTTCCGGGGGCCATTATTTTGCTTCCATGCTTTGTTTAATGCCGATTTTCCAATCACACATTATTGAATTTGCACGATACTGGGGCTGGGAGTCTTTCATCAGCAAATAAAAATGTTGATAATCCAACTCCAAACAAAATACAGCGCGCGCACCTCCATAACATTGTTTCATGAAACTCGTAAAACTTCACTTGACGGTAGACAACTGAAGTTAGCTGCGTCACGCCATAATGAACGCGGCGCCAAATTTGAATGTTTGAATAAATAAGCTGAGAATTTCAAATGTTTAAACAATGTTAATATATATTTTATTAATTCAATTCAAATAAATGCATATAAATACGTATTTCTATTAATCCTAATACTGCATAATATTGTCAATATATATTAATAATATACGTAAAACAGTGAAAAGTATTTGTATATAATTTATGTTAATAAATGAGCATTTTTATATATTTTTAAAATATTGCATGAATTTGAAAAAAATAATTATTGTAAATACTATCTGAAGATAATGATAAAATATTTTTGAATACTGATACATATTTTTTATATATTTATAAATACATAAATTCAAGCCCTAAAATAATCAGTAAATATTTTCGGAATATATATTTACTAAATATCTCATTAACACTCAATAAATACTTTTTCTTCAAAGTTTAATTTAAAATTTACATTTTTAAAGGAAAAAAGGTATATTAATTGTGTGTTCATAAAATAGTTACTAATTATTTGATGGCTTGGGCATTGAATGTTTGGAAAACATTTTTTCACCGTTGGAAAAAAGTCTCAATATTTGACTACCTTAAGGGACGATGAAAATTGAATCTACGTTGATTTTACATAGAATTTTAGAATACGTTGATTTAACAATTTGTTAAACAAAGAAATAACATCGATATTAGTTATAAAACGTTACAAAAACTTTATGGCATGAAAATTTGTACGTGTATATATGCAGTTTCTCCGGAGTAACCGGTACCCAATTTGATTAAATTTGTAAAATCGTTTTGTTAGGTTTTAATTTCTCATACAAGTGTCATCATATTTCAAATTAAATTAACAATAATGTTTATTAATTATTAATTTAAAAGTTTTATTCACATAAAAGAACAATATCAAAAAAAAAAATTGTTTTTGTCGTGATAAGAAATTTGTTCTTTTTTGAAAATATGATTAAAAAGTTTGTATTTATAATTAACAATTATTTAAACGAAAAAATAACATCAATATTAGTTATGAAACATTATAAACACTTGTAATTAATAATTTATAGCATACAAATTTATACGTGTAAAGCTTCACCGGAGTACCCGGTTCGATAAAATTTGTAAAATCTTGTTGTTAGGTTGTTATGTTTTTATTTCTCATAAAAATTTTATCAGCTTATATCAGCTATATCAGCTTACTTCAGTACACTCCGATGTCAGCTCTGAGTACAGCTATCTTTGTCTGACCCGTATATCTATTTCATACTCGTCAACTTGTCATATACCTAACCTACCGCAATCGGAAATGTTATTGTGTTGCCAGCTGATTATCATGGTTGTGAACGTTTGGTCTGGCATACAAGAGAATGCAATTTATCTCTTATCGCCATATTCAAGGAAACAACAACAATGGTTGTGAACGTGCCGTGCATCTTTTGCCACACCATTAACACTTATTCGACGTATCTAAAAGAAACAGATGGATTATGACAGTCAAATCATTAAACGAGGTAAAATGTATTTATTTCAATTTTATTGTAATAGGTAAAGTACTCAGTTGTTGGCAGTATACCAATGACTGACACTCTTAAATATTGTATTATTTTGTATAATGTATATATAAATATTATATATATAATATATAAATATAATATTTATGTCACTTTTTAATAATGATATTATATATTATAAATAATAAATGATTAAAAAGTGCGATTTGTAATAAAAGTTCGATTCTTATAACAATATATATAAGAAAAACAATGTTGTCAATAACTGGTAATTGTTGTTCACTGGGTACTTTACATTAATTGCAATAATTATAACAAAAATACTGAGCAAATAATAATCATAAGTTGTATTTATTTTTCAGATTTAAGGCCGGTTAATATTTTTATATATTTTGTTAGCACCTTTTAGTCTTGAACCTTCGAACAGTTTGAAAATCGTAATTCATTCCAGAATTTTTAAAACCTTGAAATTATATAATTGTATATTATAAAACATTATTGATATGCAGGTTACGTAGTTTAAAAATATTGCAAGGTTTATTAAACAAATCCACAATGTGAAAAAATTTCTTACCGGGAGAAAAAATTGTTCTATAAATTTTACTGAACCAGATAATACAAGTTCAGTGTTTATTTACCTTTAATTTCCTCAATATAAAAAAACTTTTTAATAAATATTGTTCTCTAGAGAAGATCTCTAGAAATAATTAGATCTCTTTTCTACTTCTAGAAATAATTTGAGGATGTTAAATAGGGGTAATTCTTTTCCGAATTATGTGATATAAACACCTTATTCCAAAATATTGCAAATTCCTCTGAATTGAAAGAATGATCCCTCGACATTTACATGCATCTAAAAATATATTCATGGCGTTTTTTCAGTTTTTTCATGTGAAACATTTTACACTTTGATACCGGTTTTAGAGTGCTCCTTCCTTTAATAATTTTTCTGTCTGGTCATAAAATGCAGCTTTCAGAAATAGAAAGGGGGAGGGACGTACCGATAACGTGATATTATTATTATTTATTGTACATTGTCATCGGGAAACGGCAGCAATTGTTTACCTTCTATAATACGCAAGAAATGTTTTCGCATTAAAGTCATGTTCCTACAGTATCTTACGCAACTAGGATTGTAACCAAGAGCGATGGTGGTAGCAAAAGCAGCTGCGAAAATACCACAACTGATATTGTCTTGTTGTCTTTGCACATTTTCAAACTTAATGTCTCTAATATTAATTTGCGGGAAACGTTTGCTGATGTACAACAATTCAATTGCACTCAAATGAGTCGATAATAAACTATCATACAAAAATAAAGACTCGCCGTTGTAGTACAAACATCTCCAATGATTTGAACCTGCCCCAAGTATTTGAATACTGTTCCCTGATGTGAGAGGTTGAACTAACTCTCTGTATACGATGAATTGAACACTCTGAGTTGTGAACCTCGTTGTTTCTCGGACAATTTTTAAAAATGTATCAAGTATCGCATCATTTAAATACCTACTTTCGTTCAAAAGAATTGCTCGTGTAGAATGTATTGATGCGACTTGATTATTCATATATTCCAAACGAACTTCTTGAGGTTCATCATTCCAAACTAATTGCTCATTAATATATCCATCAGTAGCATTTTCTTCCGTCATATGAACTTCGTCTGGTACCTCGTCTTGGGAACATTCCATTGACTGAGAGTTATTTGCAGAATTGGACACAGTTATAGTATTTATTACTTGCATATTACTTGGATTATTTGAATCTGGCTCTCGTATCGGCATGTTTCTGGTGTGACGACTATCCAATATTTCTGGAAGTAAACATTTTTGGTAGAAATTCACCAATTTAGGTTTCATTTCTTGTTCCCAAAATTCAACATCTCTTTCGACGCGAATCGTTTTCATGCTATGAGGCGTCCATACAGTAAATAAGCAATAATTACGCCGTGTAATGTTGAGTTGGCCCTGCACTTGGTAGAAATACTTGTGGGTTCGGTTCATACAATTATGATCATTCTTATCAAATATTCTGCCTATATCTGATTTAAACACTTGCATTGCATTTTCCACGGTCATAGCTTGAGCTTTAAATGGACATTTAATTTCCACCAAACCATCGTCATCAATAAGACCATCTGGGGATGCACCTAAAAATGGATTTTCTCCATCGACGAATAGCCCACAGATTTGAATGTCTTTATTTAACGAATCTGACATTTGTCTTCGCGCTGTATTTTCATTGTCACTTCCATAGCGTGTAGCAGGAGTACTAGTGATTGAAGGATATAAGATGCTTTGCACTAGTCTACCACATGGAGTAGTAATTTTCCTGCGACAAACTTCACCAAAATTTGACGCTGTTAACATCTTTTGTCTTAGAACAAGCCAAAGTTCTGATTGACTCTGAGCTCTTGTTTCTCGTTCAATACTTTCCCACTCGTTAGCATTTCTTTGCAATCGATTTATCAAATCCTCTCGCAACTGTTCTAATACTTCAGGAGTTTTGTCCGGTTGCTGTGATCTTGGACCATAAAATTGGTCTGTTCGGGCTCTTGGGGCACGATCGTTGTGCCTAATGTTGTTTTGCTTATAGATTTTATTGCGTTCAATGACGGCCTTCCGTTGTTTGTGCAATTTAGCAACCACAGGGGGAATATTTTTATTCTTAACCTCATAAAATTTGGCCAAGCATACTTGCGAATTATATTGAAGCAATGCTCCATAAACTCTGGCATCATATGAACCTCTAGCACCAAAATTAACTCTTTTTCCACCAATTTCTTTACATAAATTTCCATTGAAACATTCTACAGGATTATTCGTTAATAATAAAAGTAGACTGCGAGCACAGCTACTTAAAGAACTCAGAATTGCTTCTAGTTTATCTAACAAACCAAAAGCTCTAAGTTGGGGAACATGATTAGTTTCTTCTACATGCATCTCATCATTTGACGCCGTACCGCAAGTCATCCCGAGAGACTCGCAACCGTCGTGCTCCCCAAAAATATGTCGTGGCAAATTTAGTATATCTTTTTGCAGCTTTGAAGATTTTTCTTCTATCGTCCCGTTTTCGGCACTCCTTCTTTTTGCAGCGGACACTACTTCGTGCCGAATTGTTATAATATTGCGTTTAATAGTTTTTCGCAAATTGATAAAATCTGCATTTCTATATAAATTTGGTTGAGTTGCTCCCGCTAGATTCCTCAATTTATTACACAAATTTCTTAATAGATGATTGCTGCAATCGATTTTTTCAACTACAATATTGAATTCACTGTACGGTTGATTATCTATGATTGCTTTATAAACATTACTGTCATTATCGGCAATAAGCTGCTTATAAATCAAACCATGCATTTCGACGCTGCTCTTAAATCCACTAACAACAGCATCACTCTCCATGCTCGTTGAACTAGCATTCCGATCGAAATTTTTAAAGCAAACATGCTGCTTACATGGAATTTGTTTGCGTTCATAATAATCGCAAAACGCGCAATACTTGTTCCGAATTCCAACATATAAAACTTTGCCAGTTCGATAACCGAGAATAGCACCGACTCCAGATAAAGCATCATAACTGTGCCCGTAGCTTCTTTTTGACCACGAACCATCACCAATGACTGCGATAAATGGTACGCCATTGATAACTTCGTTATTTTCAATAGCTAATTTCTTTTCCATTTCTGCTGCCTCAGACATGCTTTCGAAAGCGGCTTTTGTAAAGTTACTAATAACTGTTTCTCGATATTTACTGTATGTATTAAAAGCCATGCAAGACATATTCATTGACGCGAACAGTTCTTCCAATTGATAATGACCGATGCCAACTGAAATGGTACCTGCAACTGCAGCTTCGTTTAGATCTAATATATCATCAGATGCCGGTTCAGACCATATATTATCTGCGAATTTGCAGTTCTGGCATTGGAAGAAAAGGCGTGTTTTTAATCCACGATTTAGAGTTTTTATAAGTTTCCAGTCTTTGAATTGGCAACCAAAAACTCTATCGTGATTATCGAAAGTTCTGTGAATTTCATAAATCACAAAACCAATATCGATAATTCGACGACCATCAGAAGAAAAGTTCTCCTGGATGCTTTCAGGATCTTCAGAACCGTCAACATCTATGTTAAGGTCATCATTGTCTGAATTTAATAATATTGAATTTGACATACCTAAATGAACATTGTCAGTTACTTCTTCATCTTGAGTTTGTAATTCCATGTTCGCTGGTTCACTGGGATGACTTGATGAATCTGCAACGGTTGATTTTAGGTCATCATTGTCTGATTTTAATAACCCAGTCAATGACGAAAGTAACAGTGTCATAACAGTGATATCATGACCGTGTCACATGTGAATCACATGTATATCACAAGTACATCACCAGTGATGGATTATTTCCACCTCAAGTATATTAATATGTGACTTACTTGTGATATCACAGTTACATCACAGCTACATAACAGTTTATGTCACTCACGCGTCACACACCAAAAATTATTTTTGAATTAATTTTTGTATTATACACAATGTATAATCATCATTATTATGTCTTTTAATTAATTTCGAATTATTCAAAAATATTATGAGAGTAAGGAATTAAAAAATAATTTGAAGTCCAAAAAATTACAAGTTGTACGAATAACTTGAAAACGTCGAAGTAAATACTTCAATTTTATACAATCCATGTGTCCAAACAGTCGCGGAAAATATGTCGAAAACGTCACCTTGCGGTAGGTTCGCGGAAATACTCCACGAGTTAAAATTTAAAGGGTAATATATCAATTCACTGCTAGCTAGCGCTATTTACATGTTTGTGACGCGTGAGTGATATAATTGCACTGGGAAAAATAAGTAAGTAATTCCAACAAAGTGTGATCATGTACAAAAATTTGTTGATGCAACATGGTCTGCGCGTTTGGCCCTCATATAAAACAAATGAAATCACCATGTTGATCTTACATGGTTTCTTTACTACTTGTCACAGTATTGAGTTAACACCTTTTTTAGGTTGAGTCTATGTCGTTTATTCCCGTGTGTTATATAGATGTGATGTAGCTGTGATATCACAAGTAAGTCACATATTAATATACTGGAGGTGGGAATAATCCATCACAGGTGATGTACTTGTGATATACGTGCGATTCACATGTGGCACGGTCATGATATCACTGTTATGTCACTGTTACTTTTGTGGTTGACTGGGAATATTGAATTTGACATACCTGATTGAACGTTGTCCGTTACTACTTGATCATCATCCATCATTCCATCGCTTTGATGAGGTTGTGATTCCACGTTCGCGGGTTCACTGAGATGACTTGGTGGATCTGCAACGGTTGATTTCAACATCCACTGTTCTTTTCTACAAAATTGAATATTTAGAAAATTAAAATGTGGGAAATGGAAACAGAAATGACACTGAGAAAAATACAAACGCGAGAGACGTTTATTGCACACGCCTGATGCTTGTGCAAAAGGACAGATAGGTTGCGTTTTCGCCACTTCTATCGTGAACCTCCGAAGTTCAGATTCTGAAACAGTCCACTGATTCAGATTCTGATCTTCAGAAAAAGTAGCAAAAACGCAACCATAATGTCAACCCCTAAAGTTGAAGAAAGACAATCGAAATTAAATTTCTAATTTTTATTCTTTGCTTACCTGTAGAGGTTATAATTTTCTGTTAATTTAAAATTTAATAATAACTGACGTTACCTTGCTGTGATGTCTGTGGTTTTGAGGAAAAACCAGTTAACACCATTTTAAAAGAAACTTAAACTTTGGAAAATACATTGTGTTAAATGGATAAAAACTAACAAATTGTCTCTATTTCTACTTCAATATTTATGTTTTAATGAAATTATTGTTGAATTATTAAAATATAGATGGAAGAGATACTGAAAACTCTCTTAACTCATTTTTATACGAAATGGAGTTAACTGGTTTTTCCTCAAAACCACAGATGTAATAGTAACATAACAGTGATATAACAGTGATGTCACTGTGATAAAACTGTGACATAAATGATCTAAAGTGTTGTCCTTAAATGATATATATGTCACAATTACGTCACACTGAGAGAGACATCACATCGCTTGTGAGTTACATGTGATTCATATGTGACATACATGCGATGTCACATTTATATCACATTTATGTCATTGTGAAAAACGTGTTGTTTGGATAATCACTTTGATTGCGTTTTTAATACGGTGGAGAAACTGGGGTAAAATTTTCTCCGCCTTGTCATTCGAAAAAAATATTGTAGCCTCTATAATAAGTAAGAGAAAATTTGATCCCAGTTTCTCCACGGTATCAAAAACCCACCCATTTACTTTTTTTGAAACTAGTGTAAAATATCCCAAGATAAAAATATTCAGCAACATTTGCTATTTAATTATGTTTTTGAGCATGTGCTTTTGTCAATAATTTCGTCGGGTACGTCTTTAGGGCAATGAGTTTAAGGTATATGAGTTATACGATATCTCACTTTGCGGTAGTAACACAAAGAAGGCTGAATATACCTTTTCAGATTTTTGTGTAAAAAATTAGAAAATAACGTATATAAATAAAATGTAACGTGACAAAATTAGTACACAAGGTATTTACATTACTTTCTTTGTTGATTTCAACTCACGTAAGTAAAAATAAGTTTGAAATAAAAAAAAACGCGAAAATTAGAGAGATGTTATGAATGCTACTGTAAGTAAGAAATTCCGTCATCTGCTAAACTCATGCCGTCGACAATCGACCAATTTTCTTGATATATATCGCGGTATATATATATATATATATATATATATATAATGATATGTTATTCCCAATTCCTTTCTATCCATAATAATTCAGTCAGTCACGTGATCACTTTACACCGAGCCTAATTCAATGCGTCAAACAGAATTCGTAAATCTGAATTCAAAAATGAGCATTCAAAAAAATGTTTTCATTCTAATTAATACTTTTGAATAAACTAGCTAAGTCATTAAACTGTGAATTCGCGTGGAAGAATTGATTCTTTATTGAGATGATTTTTGAAGAATTGAACATCGGAACGAATTCTCAAAGAAAAGTTATCATGGATAGAAAGGAATTGAACTTCAAAAAGTTGAATGCGAATTTCCTTTTCTTTTCTATTCAACATTTTTTGCAGGGTAATGCAGTTTTTGCGTTTCATACCAAAACCAGTCGTGCACTGTAGGGTTAATACAAGTATTTGAGGAATGTTATTTCAATATTATTTATTTATCATTTCAACTAACGGGTTTCTTTGAAGGAATTGAATACGTGAAGAGATTCTGTCAAGTTCTAATTAAAACAACTTGAATAATTCGTGTAAAAAATATAAAAAGAATTTTTTCAACATTTTTTCACATTTATTTTACAATTTACAAATGTTTATTTTTGTCTACAAAAGCTTTAATTTATTATATCGTATATTTTTATTTTAGAATTATTCTTATAACATTCATAAATCTTATTTAGAAGTAAAAAAATGAAAATCTTAGAAATACAGTTAATTTGTGTTTCAATGCTTCAATAATATATATTTGCAGGCATGGCAATTATAAACGAAAGATTATTATTCGCTTCTATATACAAACATGGCGCTATCAAGTCGTTCGTAGAAATAGCAGAAATGTTATTATCGATCGAGGTTACATTTTTAAGCTTCGAATATGAGTTTTGAAAAGCTTCACAAGTTGTAAGAAAATTTACGAATGTTACTTCAACACCATTACTTTCATCAAGTGCAAAGAAAATTATTCTAACGTAAATTCCATTTGAAGTTAAGGCGTAAGAATTATTTGTTCTTGTATTATTTTGATTTGTTGAATAAATGCGTCCATCAGTTAACATGCGCTTATACTTCACAGCATTATGTGTGAAATTAGAATAATGTTTGTATTCTTCAGGTAATTTTTTGAATTTGCCTAGATATTTATGTTGCCCTAATTCAAACGATTTCTTCAGTTTTATTGCATATAAATTACAATATTTATCATTCAAAAGATTTGATTGGTAATTACTCAAGTCATGTAGTAAAAAATTAAGGCATTTGTGGAAACCTATAAACCTGCAAATTTGTTGTTTTACCCCTTTTGCTGCATGTATAGTCTGCAATAATTGACCATTGGCGTTTTCAAATGCGAATCCATTATGAGCCACGAGAGGTCTCCACAAATAAACGCTTTCAACTAAATGAACCATTTGGTGTAAACTGAACGTCATTGCAAATTTTCCATACAATCTTTGCGTTTTTTGAATCAAAGAATCAATCAAATTTTTTGCTAAATTAAGTTCGATAATCATTATTTTTTTCTGTAATAAAATATACATACATTGAGTTAACAACATCCAATGACTGTAATATTGTTCAGGTAAGACATTTTGCAACAAAGGAACACTATAATACAATAACCAGTTCAGCCATTCTTTGACCTTCCAAAATTTAAAGTCTTTTATTGATCGAGGCAACCTATCAACAGCTGAATGTGCTTAAAAGTCTGAATTTTTCCGTTTATGTTTTTCATTTCATAGGTCTAATGAAATAGTCATTCGGATTTTTTACATTCATGTCAAGGATGCTTCCTCATTGTGCTGTATAATTTATTTATGTGAATCAATTACATGATTCATGTATACAACATTTACAAGAAATTTAAGCAATTTAATTCTCTTAATTTTTCAATCATGTTGTTTTTTCATTGATTTGTTCTTCTTTTAGAT
>JABFQH010000001.1:0-37575 GCA_022816965.1 Tanaodytes sp. ZL-2020 | reverse complement strand
ATTATAAGATGTTTTGGTTACTGTATCATGTTATAATCACTTATAATCAATATTAACACAATTTTTTATTTTTTTATATAAAATAATCTTTATTTATTTACTTTTTTAACATAACAGACTATGAGGAATCACAGAGGTCAAATTTTCCTCCTGCGCACGGAGGGCATGTCACATCAGTTATCGAATGCTTCTTGCATACAAATGCCGAACATTTCGAACATTTTATAGTCGTGTTCGAATTCTTACACAGCTTGCATCGGCCTTTTGCAATACCTTTGTTCGAATTAGTCTCCGGTTCCACAAGCCCTCGCGCCTTCAGAAACTGCTTTATGTCGACTGGTAAACTTTTGATAGATGATCTAACAACCAATTGTGGTTTCATCAAATTTAAAGATAGATTTTTCAAGATTATTAAGCGTCGAGTTTGTTCCCCTTTGACCGAAAAATATAAAATTTGCGCATTTATCCCAGCAATGTTCAAAAATACAAAAAACAAAGCCAGTGGCCATCTTCTGGTAATTCTCGACACAGACAGAATAAGATGCGCACATTTTATCCACGGTATCCACAGCTCCTTTCAAAACATTGTAATCGGTTATGATAACTGGCTTTTTGGTTTCCGCGTCAATTTCTGGATCATCATGCATCGTAGAAAGTAATATAACGGAACGATTCGGCCGCGGCACGTACGAAACAAGGGTTGTATCCCTTTGAAAACCGAACTGTGAGGTACCGACTTCTTTCTTCTTACTTGGCAAAAACTCTGCAGGTATTTCTCGTTTATTTTTTTTCATAGTTCCGAGAAGAGTTTTTTTTCAGTAAATCTTGAGCCAATGGATAACTCGTGTACCAATTGTCAGTTGTCAAATTTCGATTTTTGTTTTTGTATGGATGAACAAGATGTTTTACGATATCAGCAGGAGAATTTGACACTTTGTACGGTCCCTCTTTTTGTTGTCCACAATAAATTTCGAAGGTACCGGTATAAAATGTGTATGAATCCGAACAAGCAAAAAATTTTAAACCGTATTTTGCAGGTTTGCTGGGGATGTACTGGATAAAACTGCAGCGACCACGAAAGGGATGTAACATTTCATCAATCGTAATAGCTTCGCTCATAGTGTAATTTTTTTCGCAATTTTTCAGGAACGGATCTAAGATTTAGATCTAAACCGAATTACTGCAAGTTTATCAGTTTGTCGTCGATTTTCTCAAGTGTCAGAATCAACAAATCGTTGATGTTGAAGCAAAAAATAAAATCTGGAGTAACTCATAACAGATCTTAGTAAGATCATTCCGGTACCATCTGTATTCCATAATTCGGACACTTTCGCGTGATGACCGTGCTGGATGCCAATTAGAAACAGAATGCCAAACAACCCGTAAATTTCAGTCTCTGAAGTTTCTCTACAGTCTCTTTCTCTCGTGTAGTTACCATTTGCTAATCGCCGCCTGATTCGGAAATTTGTATATAGCACAATATCGGTAACTATATTTTGATCGATCATCTTTGAAAAAGCGCTTCTCTCATCTGTTATATTATTGCATGACGACGTTGAACCAGGTCGAATGTTGACAATGTTTTTCTGTTTTGTCTTCGTTTTGCACTTATACGGCGTTTTCTTCCACTTGAACGAATCATCAACTGTATCAAACAGTTTCGCATTTTTATTTTTTCCTTGACTTTTTCGTTTCGAGTCTTTTGCGACTTTGGCGCCTTTTCTAATAAAAAAATCTTTTTCGCAAAAACTACTCGCTGATGAAGAATTGTCCGGCTTGTCCAAATCATAGGCTTCTTGTTCAGATTCGCTTGAAAAATCGTCGTTGCTTTCAATATTTTCCACCTCATCATTTGAATCGTCTTCATCATCAAAATTATCATCTAGTTCAGGTTGTTCTAGCAGCTTCTGATTAATATATTTGCTTCTATAACAATAAAAATATAATTTTTTTACACTGTAACCGTTTGTAATATTCAATCAAAAATATAAAACATTACTTACTGCTTTATTTTGGGCATAATAATATTTGATTATATTCTGTTATAGTTGATTATTTTTTGCTATCTGTAATTCTGCAATAAAAAAGGTGTGTAAATCATTACCATTATGTATACGTAATACAATTGTAATGAAAATTATCAAATTGGCAAAACACTACAATTATAACGACTTATAATTTATAATAATCACAAATAATCGACGCAAATGTAATAAAAATGTAAAAATAATAATAATATCAACATTAATACTTACCACATATGTTACACAGTCGGCTGCTATGCGATAAATAGCATAAAACTTGCAATAACGCGTCAAAAAACAAAACACGCGCTAGGTTCTTCGAGTTTTATTTGCACTAGTAATGTATTACATGCACGTTATTATGCTTAAATGATTACTTATGACCTAAGGAAGGAATACCAAAAAGGTACAAGGTAATATTTTTTATACAAAGGCGCGAATAACGGAAGGTTAATAAGGGAACCTTATTAAGTTATTCAAATTTTACTATACCATTTGTTTTAGATATTCTTTATTATAGATATTGGTATATATCTCTTATCTATCTCTATATATATATATATATATATATATATATATATATGTGTGTAGTGCTATGTTTGGAGCACATAAAATCATTGCAATGCTTTGTTCAAGGACAAATGCATTGTATGAGCCCTGGGCCCAAACTTATTTCATATATAACGATTAGTTTGGAACCAATGTCCCCGAACATATATACGCTTTATATGTGTTACCTTTTTGTCCCCAAAAAAATATTATTTTTTTTTATTAACATTGTTTGGAACCAAAGTCCCCAAACAGATGTACGCTAAATATTCGCTACTGTTTTGTCCCCAAAAAAATATTCTTTTTTTTCATAAAAATTGATTGGAACCAATGTCCTTAAACATATGTAGGCTAAATTTTCTACTTTTTCGTCCCTAAAAAACAAATGCTTCTCTTTTTTTTATTTTAACATTGTTTGGAACTATTGTCCTCTAATATATGTACCCTATTTCATTTATAACCGTTTCATCACCAAATGAATCAATACTTTTCTTTTTTTTAATTTATAATTGTTTGGAACCATTGTCCCCAAACATGTGTCCGCTAAATATTTGTTAGTATTTTGTGTCCAAAAAAACAAATACTTGTTCACCCTTTTAAACAAATTGAACAAATACCCTTGTAACCAAGGGTTACAGTAGTGCTATGTTTGGAGCACATAAAATCATTGAAATGCTTTGTTCAAGGAAATGAAAATATTTTAGGGCAATGACATAATAACAAATGATTTAAGAATCGTCATGAATGTTCATGATTGTCATTTGCGATGCAAAATCGCGGAAAATCATAACACATTGTAAAAGAATTGATTAGTTTATCGTTGCTTAGGGAAATTAAAAATTAAAATTCTAAACTCATTTTAATTTATTATTTCGACTAATAAATCATTTTCTTATTGGATTTTTTTCATTGGATTTCAATTAAATTTTTTTATGTTGAAACTGTCAAACATAAATCATGGATGGACGTTCTATAATTTTTTTTCATCTTTTTATTTTAATCCTACTGTAGCATTTTATAATTTTATTCGTTGAATAGTAAATAAAAATATTTTAGGGCAATGACATAATAACAAATAATATTACAAATTATTAATAAATATATAAAATGATAGATATTTTGTCACTAGTACAGGTTATATGTTTTTAAATTTTTAAATTGTTTATTTTTATTTTAATATTATATTACTCATACCATGCACGTTTATCTTTGTTTTTATCAGAAAATATTTTTTTGGAATAAATAATTTTATGTTTTTTCTTAATTAAATGAGATATAAAGAAATTTACAGAAAAAAAAACAAAACACTAAAAATATTTCAACAGAAATCACCTTGCGGCAAATTTAGAAATGTTCTTGTTCTCAAAAAACTTTAACATTTATGAATGTCTAAATTTTAAAATGTTTCAAATTTCTTAAAATTCTCAAATAATGAAATTTCATATTTTAATACATAAAAAATAAAGTAATAAAAAACAATTAGAATAAACATTGAATAAAATTATTAATAAATATTTTATTTCATTAGATTTTTGAATTGTTTGTAATCAAATTATTTTTAAAATGACACATCTTCAAATTATGCTAAATAAAATATTCATATTTTTAATTTTTCAATATTAATTATTATAATTATAAATTTCCTCAATTTTAAAATGAATTAAATTCGTATATTTGTTAGTTTAACTAACAAATATTCAAGAAACGTCTCTTAATAATAATTTCTTTAAATAATTCAGGTGAACTTTGCAAGAAATCTATTTTAAATTTCAAATTTTATTATATTTTTTAATATTTAATATAAATGAACTTAAAGATTCGTCGAATATATTATATTTTTATTATTTTAAATTATTAATATTTTCAGAAAATCAATAAATTTCGAATCAAAATAAAATAAAAAAACAGACAAAGAAATTTCAGTTTAAAATATATTTATTTCAAAATAAATTTTTAAAATGTTTTATTTAAATTTACTTTTATAATTCCATCGAAAAAGTTTGCTGATTAATGTAAAAATAGATGAAATGATTACATTTTTGAAATAAAAATATAAAAATGTTAAAGTATTTATCATACTAAAAAATTGATTATAATTTGCAATTATTTGTATTCGAAAGATATTTATATTTTAATACATAACTTTTAATTATTCAATTTTCTAATTTCAATTATTTAAATAATTATAATTCAATCCAGAAAAATCATTAATTTACCTTTTTTTGTTTTATTGGAGGATGATAGTTTATTCAATAAAACATTTATGTTGCAGATAAAAAATAAAATCATAGTTTGTATTTTAATAAAATCTCTTAATTTAATTTTTATATTATTCATACAAAAATCGTAAAATTAAAAATGTTAAAATGAAAATAATTGTAATTACTCAATTTGAAATAATATTTGACAACAATTTTTGGATTATTGGAAGAAATATTGAATATAAATAGTCTGCTACTCGCCGTAGAAGTTTCATACTTTTTCATTTTATATTCTATGAAACTTCATACTTTATGAATATAAAATATGCAAAATATAAACAACTAGCTAGTTAGAATGAGCTCACTGTAAATCATGTTTTCATCATAGTCTATTTTTACGAAAATCAGCAACATTTTTTGATGGAATCATAAAAGTTAATTTTAATACAACATTTTAAGAATTTTTTTAAAGCATTTTAAATTTCACAATTAAAATATTTTAAAATTTAAAACAATGAAAAATTTGAACGTTTTTGAAGCGTCGTAAACAAATTTCGAGTATCTCATCTTATTTCGTCAGTGATTAAAAATTTTAAAAATTAAGACTGTAAAAATATATATAATATATTAAGGTATTTTAAATTGAATAATTTATAATTTTATAAATTTTTAGCAATTTAAAAACTTGAGATTTATTAAAAATTTGAAAAAAATGAAAATTTTTAAAAATTAAAAAAATAAAAAATATTTAAAAATTTAAACATTTGAAAAAAATTACAAAATTCAAGAATGTATACAATTTACATAATTCATTTTGTAAATTCATGAAGCGTGGGAGTCTGATCCAAGGACTCAGTCGGACGCAAGGTCGGACTCGTTCTATTGGCCGTCAGCTTGTCACTCTGGCCCATTGAGCAAGCTACTTGCTCAGTGCGTTGAAGGTTGCAGGTTCGATTCCCCGTCGGGGCAACTTTCAACGGCGCATGACACTCTAATAGTTACATGCAGTTTTTTTTTAATATTTTATAAAAATATACTTTTTTTTGTTCAGATAGATGACAAAATTGAAACATTGAAACACATTTTTTTAATTAAAAAAGATGGGGTGTAATTCGGGTGTAACCGATACCTCGACTTAGAAAGGGTGTAACCGAGGTGTAACCGAGGTGTATTATGAGTGCAGCCTGGGTGTAACCTAGGTGTAGATGGGGTGTAATTTGGGTGTAACCGATACCTTGACGTAGAAAGGGTGTAACCGAGGTGTAACCAAAGTGTGTTCTGAAAACGGTGCAGTTTTGTCCGATTTACACCGTAATTTACACCGTTTCTTGCGTTACACCTTAGTTACACCCAAAATTTAGGTGTAACCCGGAACGCCAGGGAAAAATAATTGATAAATCTTATTTTTTTTTAAAAATATTTATTTATTTTAATTTAATTATTTTGATAAGAATTAAGATGAGATGTTTCTCGGAGTTTGTCGGAGATAGGATGTTTTACAAGAAACAGATAAGTTAAGATGTTTTTCGAGGTTTATAAAAGATGAGATGTTTTACAACGGTTTTCTGAGATGTGATGATATTTGTCAGACCCATCGATTTGTTTTCCTATTTCCTATAATTTATTGTTTTCTGTTTATCTTATGTTCTACTTTATCTCTTAAAAACTAAATGCTAGATGGTTTATTTATATTTCAAAACGTACAATGTGAAATCAACATTGTGTCAAACGTCGAAATTTTTCATAGTAGTTAACTTGGAATATTTTTGAAATATTTTAACTAGGACATCGGTACGAAATATGTTTTGAACATTTATTCGGCATAGGGTTTCGTTTCCGTAGTTTTTCCGACTATTGCGCCAAATTTGTTGAAATCGATGATAAAATTGGATTTTTTTTGCATATAAGTTGAATATATGTTACATTAAGAAATTCGTTCAGGTCTATTGTAAAAGTCACTGCAGATAAACATTCAATTCAAAAATAAAGGAAACTGCTGCTGATTAAACTGTAAATTGCAGTTGGCTGAATGAATATCCTTTTCCATAATGTAATTACAGCTGAAGCGATTCGATTCTTCGTTCACACAACACAAATTACAATAAATTTAAATTGAACAAATTCAAATGAACAATCACTTGAAGAGATTTTGAGATTCATTTAAATCACAGTTGTAAAACGTAAACGGCAGAGATTTGTAATCATGTTCAAAATGACATGTGTCATAAGAAACTAATATTCTTGAACATTCTAAAAATGATTATCAAATTATTTAAGCTTTGACTAACAATAAATAATTTTCAATTCTTATATGATTTGTAAAAAATCAATTTTGCGCCGGAAAATAAAATCTTATCTTTCTCTAGGCCAACAAAGAAACAATGATTCATATAATTCTTGGTACAATTTGTTAAATCGAATAAATTCCAAAAAGTCATTCCAATTCTATAATAAATAAAAAATGTTTTATAAATTTTTCCCAAAAATTCAACATAAGATGACATATATAATTTGTCCCCGAAGGAATGTCTATAAACATTTAAAATTAGAAAATGTGTATAATTTGTCCCCAAACCACTTAAGATTGTAATATTTCTATAATTTGCCCCCAAATTGATTTCTTCACACATTTTAGAACTAACGATGTGTATAATTCGGCTTTCAAATAATAATCCCAACCATTCAAGATCAGAAAATGTATATATTTCGTCCACAAACAATTTACGGCAAAATGTAAATATAATGCGTGCCCAAAGTAACATCTCGAAACAGTCGATATAGGAAAATATTTATGATCCGTTCAATATTAATTGAATATCTATAATTTAGTTTGAATCTTTTTTTCCAAAATAATAAATAATGAGACTTATAAAGGTGGTTCGAGGCCATTTATCATATATTCAGGAGTACTCAATATATACTCTGAACGTGTAAAAAAAGTAACTACTTTTGAAAACATACCAACCCCAACAACACATGTACGTTTGAGGAAGGTAGAATATGCGATTTTCCTCTACGTTCGATACGTATGTGGAAGGTAGATTTTGGTTGAAAGTTGCTCACACGAACGTTTCCGATAGGTTGAAATGTCCGCCCATAAATTGCTTGGTGGAACGTTGAACGAAGATTGACAGTACGTAGATCGAACGTTCGTTCTTCGTTGGACAAAAATTACAATGTTAAGGTTATGTTATCACTTGGTGATGAAGAAAAAAAATTGATAACATAACCCTAATCGTAACCTACAATATGCTACAATACCTATACAACCTTAATTAAAGGTTAACTTTAACAATGCTTTAATAAACCTTAATTAAATTAACATAACCCTCACATGGAAACTTTCGGGTGAGCAACTTCCACCCAAAATGTACCTTCCACATACGTATCGGACGTAGAGGAAAATTGCTCATTCTACCTTCCTCAAACGTACATGTGTTGTTGGGGAAGTAATCCCATTCTCTTAAGATATGAAATTATTAGTGAGTGAGTTAACGATTTGAAACTTGGGATTTATTTTTATATAAGATATATATTCAGATATAATACCATCGAATTAGTGTCTTTTTAATTTATGTGGCTAATAATGAAAATTATCAATTATAAAGATAATCACGCCAATCTCCTGGATTGGGAGAATAGATTCAATGATAGATTTGAACATTTTGACATTTTATATGAACGGAGTAGCCGTACTCGTTTTTGTATACTTCGTACAAAAAGCTTTATTAGCTTTTATTAGCTTTATAATTGATAATTTTCATTATTAGCCACATAAATTAAAAAGACACTAACCCGTTACATGATATCTGAAAAATCGCCTTAAGTCAACAAAAAAAACAGCTATAGAACGGATGACCAATAAGATATAAAATTGGACCCTGGTTGAAATTTTACTATATAGGCGATACAAAATCCATAAAAAATACTGTTTTAAAACGCGCACAACCTTTCCCCAACAGATCTATGTACTAGATTAGTATTAGTATTATTAGTATTAGATATAGTTGAATATACTAGATTGTTCAAGGACAATGTCCACAATGCTGGCATTAGATGTGCAATTTGATTGAGACCAGTCAAACCTAGCGTTAAATCAGTAGTTTTATCCTCAAACCCATTGACTAAACATAGAACGAAAGTCCTAGTCTCTACTAAAATGGATAATGTGGGATTCTTTTAAATTATAATGTATGTATTACTTATAACACATTTTTTTACAAAAAAATATTGTTCAATAGGATCGTAAAATTATTTACAGATGAGACTTCTCATCAAAAATATTCTTTCATTACTTATCTTCGAGTTAAAAATGTGATTAAAAAATGTGGATACTTTTTATACTACGATACTACGCAGATTAGAAAACATCCATTATACGTTATTTAATTCATTATACATCAATCTGATTTAATAGTATTTAAAGGTATAATATAAATTTCCGGCCACTCATCTCAGTCCTTGATTACCAATGTTGCTGCAACTGTTGAACGTTAACGGTTCACCTATGAAAGCCTAAATATCCCATGATATAGAATATTATTTTGTTGGATCAAGAGAGCAGTTTAAAAATATAATTGAAAAAAAAAGTTGGTTTTCTAGTAACGGCGGAGTTGTGGGAAAAAAGACAAGGAAATGGGATTTCAAATGGGAAAGAATAGAGAAAATTTCTGAATTTTAATAAATGCGATAACAATTTATCGATGCAAACTTTTGGTACTCGGGCAGGCAGTATCGGTGGGCACACAACGATTAATTAAAAAGGGCTATAGCTAAATGAAACTATTGACGTATTAGTTTTTTTTTTATATAATTTATTTGCAAACAAGTATTGAAAATTATGTATTATATAGATTTTACATTATGTAATTGAAATGGAGTTTAATGCTCCATCTTCTCCGGCACATACAATGGTCGAAATTTCTTCACATTGAATGCATTTTCTTTGTCCCAATCATCATCGTTCCGCTTCCTTTTTTTTAAATTTGTTGGTGCAGCTACAATATTATTAATTAAGTGGTTCTGGAAAAATTCAATTGTTAAAATTGTATTACATCATAAGGGAGAATGACAAACAATGAGACGGCTCTAACAGTGAGCGATCAAACATTATTTTATAACAAAAATTAGAATTGCTCCTTAGGAAAGTGTTGTCAAGCATCATGACAAAAATTGTTGTTTCATGATAATAAAACATAGAGCCGTTTCACTGTTGGTCATTTTTCGATGTAAATTGAACAGTATCGACATGTCAGAAAAAAAGAACAATGTAAGTGTAGGAAACAGACGTGTGTGAGTGCTCGCTTGCGTAATAGGAGAAAGATGTTCCGGATTGCGCGGCAAAAAAAAAGTTAAGAGGATGCTTTGTTCGAATCTGAACGCTTAATTTTAGGCGCGATTCTAACGTTACCAAAATCAGCATTCTTTGAATTTTTTCAAGAACCAAGCATCAAAATTGATTTCCCCAAGTAACTCTGTGGTCTTTGAAATATAATTGCACGTTTGATACATGGGAATTGTAATTTTGTTACATATTCAAGTGAAACAATTTTACGAAATATTTTACGCCATCCTCGGAATGTATATCTATCGTCTAAATTTGTTTGACAAATTGTTCAACTTTATTACAAAACAAAATATTGATTGCATGGTACCAAATGGTTCTCCCATTGCTAACATACACCGAATATTCGTGGAATTTGATTTTATTTCATTTTTTTTTCTACGTAAATTGAAAAGAAACCAAAACTGACTGAATGTATATAACAGTGTTGCATTTTCTGAAGCGATTGCGTTGTAGGAGATAGTCTCAAGTTCTTATGTATTAAGGTATTTATATTTAATGCTAATGAAAAGTATTGTTCAATTAATGTATTACTTTATTTATTTTTTTTCTTTTAATAACCTTAAGATAATAATTTACACAGCCGCGTGAATATTGTGGGAGAGAGACGTGAATATTCAACCTGGCAGCACTTCATGCACTGGACTGTTCGTCTTTTTTAGACCACGCACTGAAACTTTAGTATTTTATGCGCCAAGAATGTTAAAACCTCAACCTCCGCTGTGCAAACCTCGCCTCCGGCTCGGGATACAAACTTCAAACTCGGTTTTCGATTTTTCATTAATTCCTGTGGCGCATACGATATTTTTTGTTACAAACGCGACGAAAACGCCGTTTTCAAAAAAATCCCTAGGAGCAAAAATGACTTTTTTCGGGCGTGTGTAACAAAAACATCTTTCTTCTACCACTAAATCACATCCGTCGTTCTTCTACAACGCGGTTGCACTAGTGCTTGTCTACTGACGTGTCAATATATTTGTTTTTAGTTTTAAAAAACAATTCTTACTGAAAATGAGCGGTCAATAGAAATATTTGCGCCATTTATAATAGCAGCCTCAATTTCTGCTTCTGCCGTTCGGTTGCCATAGAAATTCTATATTAAAATGTTATAAATTTATTTTAACATCAAATCCAAACTTATAAATCATTTAATATATGTAAATGAATATGAATCTTTTGGCATTGGCGTACTCACATATAAGAATCGTTAAAAATATTAATAAAAGATGCTCTTTATGCGAACTGAATTGATAATCCTTAAATTTTATTCAATCAATTGTGACATTTTGAAACATCATTGCAGTAGTATATTTCCAATAATGGTATAGGAATTCATTAAAGGCGGACAACGATATTATCAAATTATTAATGTTTAATTTTGTTTAATCTTGCAGTGAATAGTGATTGTCTTGGTGAATATAAATCATAAAATGAGCGGAATAATACTATTTTGAATATTATTATTTTTATTATTATTATTGAAATTAACAAATATAATGTTCAACAAAGATATTTTTTAACTTGTTAATAATAAATTACTTCAAGATAATAAAGGTGGTAAATAAATAAAAAAGAAATTTTCGTTACTCCGTGAGAAAAACTGTCTCTCTCTAGAGCGTTTCAGAGAAAAGGTGTTTTCTCCTCCCTCCTGACGAAAAATTTCGTATACATCATGTAAACAAGTGGTTGTGAAAGCTAAACATCGTGCAATTACTACCCTCTCTTTCGCCATGGATTGCAAACTTCGTACTGTGAATTCGTTTTTAAAATAATTAAAAATTTTTAAAAATTTATGATTTTGGTTTTTAGACGACTTACTCATACTCATAGACGAATTATTCATAAATTTTATATTTTTATTGCAAAATTAACACAATGTTCAGATGTAGTGAAGTTTGAAAATGTAATTTTCTTAACCTTAAAGACGTGCTTTTCTTTTCACGGTTTGCGGATTCAAGAACAATTAACTGAAAATTAATACCTCAAGATGTAGTTAGAAAAACGAGTTTCATGAATACTATGAACGACAAACAAGAAACACATGAAATAAGACACCAAAACATGCGCAATTTCGTAATTAATATTTGTGTATACCCTAAGGGAACAGATAAGTTGATTCAACGTTATATTAACGTTCAAATCGTTGATCCAATGTTGAAACAACGTTAAAACAACTCTGTGATCCCTTAGGGTACGCAAATGCCATAAGATTGTACGTAAATCCGTTAGTGTTTAATTATTACCCTATAAAGACGGAATATTGATACGATATTTGATAGGTAGGACACTTAAAGTCAGATTTTCAATATATTTCTAAATATTTTGTTCTTATATGGTATAATATAATATACACAAAAGCAAGTGGGTTTTGTCTACTTATGGAAATAAAGTAGTATATAGTATGATACGAAATTTGCAAAAAAATAAGCAGGTTATGTTTTAAAATAAAGATCTATACATACAAATCTATAATCAATTTCGAATAATTTAATGACCACTTACGCTGTGTGATTCATTCACGGTGACGGATGGCCTGTTCAAAGTACTTTTAATGTTCATGTTGATGCTGATATACACGAAATTCAATGTTGTATAATAGATAGCCATTTCGTCGTCCTTCTCTTATACTGGTTCGTGCCAGTTCAGTGACAAAATATAACTACAAGCAACCGTTAGATAGTTGTTTTCTGTTGGATAGAACTTCTAAACATTTCCGTCGGATCAATTACGGAACAGCTAGTCATATGGCGTATTCGGAAATTAAGAACATTTTGTATTGAAAAAGGACATACTTATGTGAATTGAATTGTCTGTCCTTTTTCAATACAAAATGTTCTTAATTTCCGAATACGCCAATAGCGAAGGGCAATTTCAATTCATACACAAAATATACCAATTGAAAACAAAAAAATATGTGTTTTTTTTTATAAAAATAAACATAAAAATGGTTTTTGTAAAAACAAGCGAGTAAAATATAATGTTTGACAAATCTCAAAAATATATTAATTGATTACTTTTTTCCGATTCGTATTTCATGATATCATTTAAATCATTGAAAACATTCTTAAACATTGTTGTATGTTATTATATTTTTATTACTTCAATTTTTTGTTTCTTCAAAAGTTTTTTTTTATTACTTTAAAGTTTTTGTTTTTGAAATTCGCTTTGGTATTAGTTAGCAGCTTTTTATTTATCTAAACATTTTAAAAAAATTATCTATAAATTACGGTTTCAAACGTCAAGAAAATGTTCAATTAAATTTTTTTTTGATTTTTCTAAACTAGAAAACAATGAATGATCTTAAAAAAAAAAATATTTTTTGAAAAAACTTTTAGAACCAAACGTTCAACTGTCGCATTTTTAAAACAAAAAGCGTTATTTTGTCTTCAACCGTTTTCAACACAACGTTCTAACACTGAAAAACGCTTGACGTGTACGAAATATGCGATAATAGAACGTTTAGTTTTGAAAAATATAATTAATTACAAAAGTTCTTTATTGTCGTACTTTTTTTTTGATCAATACAACATTTGTGGTTGATAACAATTATTTTTACAGTTTAACATCACAGTGAATATGAATATTTCTGACAAATTAAAAAATAAACTGAAAATATGCAAAAAAATTGCATTATTTTACTGAACATAATATTACATCCGTAAACAAATAAAACTTCGTGCAAGTCAACGAATTTTCAAAACAATAAAAAATGAAGGTCCTTAAATAGCTGCTTGTTAAAATAAAGTAGATTTGAAGCTTTATTGATTTATAAACTACTATCAATAGCATTTTTCCAAAAAAAAAACTGTTTTCTGATTTCGCAAAATTATCCTTTTTCCTTACGAGAGTGGATTGAAATAACCCACAAAGATCGATGAATGACGTAGTTATTCGAATTAAAAATAAAATAAAACATCAAATAGAATTTTTTTAAACTTTTTTCAAGTGTTTGCATTGATTAGATATCCAAGTTTTTATAGCTTCTTCTTTGTGAGAATCGAGACATTTGTGTTTTGTTTTCAGATCTCTAATATCAGCCAATGATGGTAATTTCTTATTTTTAATATTGTCTTCGTATGATTTTATAATTATTGCTTTTGCCTTTTCTGACCAACGAGTTCGCTTGATTGTTGTTTTCCTATTGTTTTTCAGCTTTTGTTGCGCTTCTTCCGTGATCTCGAAATCGACTTCGCTACTTGAATCTGAGCTGTCTGACCCAATTTTTCTTTTTCTCACCCTTCGTTTAATCTTATTTGCTTGGACACTGATTCGGCCAACTGCTTCATCTTTCTTTTCATCTTTCTCTTTTGAATTTTCTTCAAACAAGCTGTTAATGATTGTTTTGTCAATAGTTGGATTTTCTTCGTTTTCAGAATCAATTTCATTTAATTCGTCTTCAGAATCTCCGTCTTCTTGGCCGTCACCTTGTTGGGCCTTTTCAAGGATTTGCCCCATTAATAGAACATCATTCATTGGCAGAGGAACTCTATAATATTTTTTATGAATGGCAATGTCGTGACCCATAAATTCGGCGACTTGTTCCATTTTATTACGGTTTAAGTCGAATGAGATACACTTAGTTGCTACATGCTTTCGTAGTAATGTACCTCGTAAAGAGCTCGCAGATTTTGCACCGCATTCCTTTGAAAACTTGCGCAATAAAGGACAAGATCTGAAATAGCGAATTTTGTGAGCTTTTGATGATTTCATCGCAAAAACAAAAATATTGCTTTCTGGAATGTTAAAATTTGATCTGCATTCTAGAAGCAAATTAATGCCGAGTTCAACTTCTTCAGAAACCAACATGCGCACAATTGAATTCAATTTGCCAATCAATTGAATGTGTTTATATTTTTTTAATTGACATAATGCTTCATTTGATAATTTTTTTAACGATTCCTGGTCGGGAAAACACTCTGCACCAACTCTATTTTCATAGTCCTTTATCAAAAGTCTTTCTGTTTCACCGGCTCTCCGACGATTGAAAATTTGCAATAAAATCATTGTATGTTCAGCTAAAGCTTTATAATTTATATACGAACATTCGTGCTTCAAATTCACGTACGCTAGATTGATATTTGATACCAAATATTTGCGTAGTAAATCAATGTCTTGTGTGGTTGGCAGATTTATTTTTTTGTGGCGTTGGGCGAGTTGTTGCTGCTCGTGAGCTCCCTTATTCACAATCAAGGAATAGTCAATTTTGAAAAGTTGCAAAAATCGTTCAATGTTTGGTATCGAATCAGGTTTTTCATCCTTGATACATTCAACAATATAAATTCCCCCTACCAGTTTTATGTAAGTACTAGCATTAAGAGCTACTGTAGGCGATTTGTAAGAACCAGTCTCTTCCGAATAACCTGAAACTTCTTGTATTGCTTTTAAACAAGCATCGTAATATTTCGGTCGGTATAGTGAAGCAAAATCAGTAATTTCAGGATTGAATTTCCTCGCTGCTACAAGTATTCGGCCAAGCAGTCGTAAACGCGCACGTATCATCTCATGATGCTGATGCTTAGTGTATTTAATGCACATTTTATTAGCGTAAATAATGATTAAGCGGTCATATTTTATAGCTAAGACTGGCTCATCTTGTCTCAAAACAGGAAAAACATCTTTACGAAGCTTCTTGCTGGCTATATCATGCATGCGGGATTCATACTGTCGACCTAGAGCAACATTGCCTCGACCAGATCCTTTTTTAATTTTACAATATAAATTAATGTGATTTCTTATACTGCCTTGCGAATATGTTCCTTTACAATAAACACATGTTATGAACTGTTGGGCTGTTCTATTCCACTTCTTATTCGGGCGTCTTTCAGGTATTAATAATCCTTGGTTATACTCTTTTTTACAATTGTACTCTGAATTTCCTCTTTTTCGTAGAATTGAAATTTTGTATCTCCGTTCCTGCGAGTTTTTAGGTAAAGCTAAAAAATTTTTAACTTCCTCTTCGCTTGAGTGTTTAATCATAAAATGTCTTGCAATTTTAAATTTGAATGACTTGCAAAAACAACAAAAATATTTTTTCGTATGCGTTTTGGAGCCTTCAGACTGTTGGATTATCATGTTAGCATTATTCACACCAGCTTCACCTTCGGGATATATATCAGTAACATCATATTCAATCTCAGCATCTTCATTGTCCCTATTTACGTTAATAGCGTCTGCTAATAATTCATCTTGCTCTTCTTCTAGTCCAGTATTATCCTTCAAAGATACAGATGGTTCATACATACTAACGCTAGGTTCAGTTTTACTGGGTTCATCAGTTGTTGAATATAAAGCAGTACTAGGTATATCCGAATTTGAAGGTGACACGTTATCAGGTCCATTGGCTGTTGAATGAAATTCGTTAGCATAATCATTAAGTGGGAATATGCTCATATTTTTTGTTAATACATCCACATCAGTTCGGGTACTACTTAAAATTTCCATTTGATAATCATCTAACGTCAAGTCAAGTAATGAATCATGAGTATTGTTCGCTTCATCAATTCTGGAGTCAAACGGACCCAACATGTCCGTTTCGTGATTTACACTGATCAATTTCGGAATTAAGGGAACAAATGTATCGGGTTTTGTAACTGTAGCTGATACAGGCCGTACGACGAACGGTAAAAGAACCTTTTCAATCTTCCGTATTTTTACATTTGAACCCGAAGCTTTAGTGTCAGTTGAAACTGCAATATCTAGAACATATTTTTAAAAATTTAATTTCACATTTATAAAGAACCATAATAACAAATAATACTACGAATTTCCAATACCTGAGTAGTTTAAGTCGTAATCGATAATGGGACATGTATTATAATGTACACATTTAAATTCAGGATGTGCAGTTTCGGAAGATATTCCGTTAGTGGCTATGCTTTTAGGACATAATGAACTATCTACGATGCTGGCAATGACTTGATCGTTTTTGATTTCTAGAACATAATTCAAAACATGTTAGAAAGATTGAAATTTTTCGTATACTATTGAGTTAAAATTTAATGGTCAATAAATACATTTTGGATCGTGATTATACGGAATAGTTAAATATACATATGTTGTATTGCTCAATACGATTATAGTAATTTACAAATTATTGTTGAGATTTTAAATCTAGTCTAAAAAAATAGTGAGCTGTAAAATTATGTATACCTTCAATTATAGGAGAACTTTTCATAGGCTGATTCTGACTTTTATTCGTGTCAATGACAGAAGGCAAAACAGTCTGACCGTTCAGTTCATCATTCGCTAAGCACGAATCATCATTATTTATAAACACTCCAGGTGTATCATTTTTAACGTCTGAAATCGTAAAACGAATTTTATTTATTATGAAAAAGAGCAAATTTCGAAAATTGTCTTACGAAATAAAATTATTAATCCAGAACCGTAATTCAATGTAGCACTATCTTCATAGTTTGAGGAGTAATCCACCAGCATTTTTTGACCAATATCATCATCGTTGGATTCAGATATAGATGATGCAGTCTCGACACAGATTTCATTGGTCTTCAGATCTTTGCTAGGTCCAACTAATACGTCACTTATAATACTTGCAGTTACTACCTCGTTTGTGACCTCTAAAATAATATTATAATTATATTATATTATAGTTAATATACAAGGAATTTTAATACAAATTATTGTCAACTACAAAAGACTTTTAAGTTCATTCGATTAAGTCAAGGGATTATTTAACTGTCGGGAATTTATCATTACCTTCAGCTACAGAATGAAAATTCATCGCATGATTTTGACCATCATTTGCATCATCAATGCAAACACTAATTGAGTGGTCTGTTATGTCTAGAAATTGTGTGAAAATATTATCGATTAATGATATTTAACTAATAGGATTTAATTGAATTCTAATAGTCTATTCGCAAAAGTATATGGTTATAACATACAATAGTTTATAAATTGAATGATATACAATGATCCCAGTATGAAATTCTAGCTGCACAATATGCGCCACATTATTTGAATTTATGTGGAATAGGAATAACTTGATAAATTATTTAAACCCGATAATATTTATAATATGGAGTAGAAATGGGATGCTGAGTTACCTTCAATATCTATGGAGTAGTTAACTAGCTTCACTGGACTAGTTTCATCTATGTTTTTAGTTTCAGAGGGTCCTGCCTCAATATGTAATTCATAATCATTTTTATTCTTGTTTTGTGATGCCTTCAGAACTCTATCTACATTTACTGAGTTATTTGTAATCTCTGAAAAATTAACGAAATTCTAGTGCTACTGTGATAAATTTTTTTGTAAGCATTTAAGTAATGTTCTGTTTAAAATTTAATGATTGATGAAACAGGTTGTTTATAATTTTACTGGATAGTTTTTTATACTAATTTTTAAATACTACTAAAATAAAAAAATAATTGTATCGAGTGCTCCAGTAAAAGTCATTTAATTTAAACTCACGTTGTAAACAATAGTCTAGTCGAAATAAAGTGTTTCATGCACGATAGATAATTATGTAATTCGCCGGAAAAAAATAAGTAGTTTCCAATTGTATACTAACGAATTTGGGAATACTGAATATGTGACCCCCTCTCCTCCATTTCAAATACATATTCCTACGTTTTTTGGCTCGCTGAATCCGCATCTGATAAAAAACGGTCGCGCGTGGTTTTTGATTGATCACCATTGTTTCGTAAATAAAACATCAGAATAATATAATATAATTAATGAAAAACTATGAAAATAAGCGACTCGTAGACGAGTCTGAAGCTAGTTGTCACCGTGGCTGTTTTTTGATTTGCATAGACTCTCTTGTGAGTCCATTGATTTCACTCCAACTTGCTTTTACGTCGCCCAACTATCTCATATTCTAACCAAAATTTTGTTCACGAGTCAAATTTAAAAAAAAGGAGCTGAATGCAAATATGAATTTTGTACTATATTTTTCACTATACCCGTGTAATAAGCACTCACTTACTACCTGTCGTTGCGAACACCATTGTATTAAGTGAGTACTTGCTACACGTATGCTGTGAAAACCGTATTTTGCGTTTTTATTAATATAAAAAACAAACGCTCAACGTTGAGATTGCGATATAAGCGAGATCACTCAAAGTGATTCCGTCACTTCAGTCGTAAATATCTCAAGAATCCGAACGCCACGATTTTTTTATCGAATTTAGCGGGCCAATATATATCAGAATACATAAAAAATTGAAGAAAGGGCGGACGTCAGGGACGGGATGTAATGTTCAGTTTTACCAGTTTTCTCTTCATTTTATTTTGATTACTGCGTTCACTTCGAATTAACTATTCTTAAAAAAATTGTGAAAATTACTCTAGGCTTTAGTTGGGATAACTTATACTCGGTATTCAACTTTTCATTCTTCGTCCTTTGTTAAAAATATAACAGAGAAACCGAATTAAATGAAATGCATATTGATAGAATGTATTGGAAATAATTTTTGCTTGGTCCAAAAGATTCATTAATTGGTTTAAAGCCTACCTTTACATTGTACAGTTTCGTTTTTTTGTTTCAACTCACAGTTGACTCTTTCCAATTTCACAGCGAGCTTTTTAGATTCATTTAATGTTTGATTAGTCTTCTTTTTTTGTTTTGAACTGTTTTGATCTATTAAATTAAAATGAAAAAATGTTAAAAAGTCATGTATGCAAAACCACACAGTAAATATTGAACGCGCAAACGTAATACAAAGCTAACTCGGACTTTTCTTCATTGCGTGGAGGAACTACGAAATGCATTCACGCATTGTTGCTTACTGGGCACTTATAGTACTTGAGTTTGATGATTCTGTGACGCTTGTTAAAATAATGTTTGAAAACTATAATTTTACAAATGAAGGAAAAAAAAAATTATGATTAATTTGATTTTTCGTTAATTTTGTTGATGCAGTTATAAAATTTAGGTAACTACAATGTGGTATTGATAATAATATATAATTATATATCATAATCTATAATTCTTTATGATATTCTATGAAGATATGATTCTACGACTACATTTCCTGTCAACAAAATCAAAAACTATCCGCTTATTTGCGTCATCTGTGCAAAATTGGCCTAAATTCGACATGTAATTCTCGCACATCTAAACATGCATTGAAAAACAATTTCGCCACTTCCTTTGATTTTTTTTTATAAATTATTATTTAAACTTATATTTAACATTATATTTAAATTTATTATAGTTTAACCAAGACATAAGACTACCTTTTTTTGACACTTTTTGAATTTATTATGATAAACAAAAGTAAATAAACAAGTAATAGAAAATAATATTTTTTGATATTTTAATAGTCAACATTCTGTAAACTTAACGTTTAAGTTTTAGGCATGACAAATTTAAATCTTTGATTATTATGTTATTTCGTAAGTAGAGGAATTTTATGGGAACCGGGTTTTATATACAATTAGATAAAAACCTTAATTATAAATTACCTTTATCTGCCATGGATTTGGCTTGTTTTTTTGTCTCAAATAGCCATGGGAAAATATCTTTATTTTTTTGGTCTCGATCTCCATAATCGTAAAGTAGCTCTTCTCTAATGCAAATATCACGGTTTGCGAAAAATACGATATGAGGTTTCGAATCTACTTCGATAATTTTTGTTTTCAAATTGGTATTTTTACTATGATTTATGAGTCTTCCCAGTCGTCGTACATGTTTAGTGGCATCGATACTAAAAAAATATGTCACAAAAATTAAATTATAAGTCATTACACCGAAAGAAATCTGATACCAAAATCGCAGTTCTTCAATAACGAAATACGATACAGAGCCGAATACCGAATTTCGTACAAAGTCGCTTGCGATTTGGGTAAAGTCACGCCCCTTTTACATATTTGTACTTTATTTAAAGTTGTGTATGTTTTCATGTTTGCTAGACCACACACACAACTTTGAAGCAAGTACAAATACGTAAAAGGGGCGTGACTTTACCCAAATCGCATGCGACTCCTTACGAAATTCGGTTTTCGTCTTTTTCAATTTTTGGGCGATTCCGTTTGCGCAATTTGCAGGTTATGCTGGCTTACGAAATACAATACAATAAGTTTACAATTTCATACAATTCAAACCAATTTCATTTATGATTTCCAAATTGTATGAAATTGTAAACTTACAATTTGATACAATTAATTCGAATTTGAGCGTCTAATTCATGTCACCGCCATAATGATTTACAATTTAATACAATATGTTTCGATTTAAATTTTGTCCGCCATTGCTGTTACAATTAAAATCTATTTAATACAATTTGGAAAATATTTCTTTAATTGTAATTTGGACACAAGAACAATTTGAGCTTTGGAATTCGAATTGATTTCCGTCTGCTGGGGAGAGGACGCAACTCTGAATTTTAATAAAAAAATTTAACGTTCAGTCTTTTAATATTTGTTAATTTAAATTCTTCAAATAAGTTTGTCGCATGTGGTTCGGTCTCAGTAAAGGGTGAAAGAATAATTAAGAGTAATTTATAATATAACATGAATGATATTTTATGTTATATCAAAGTAAAAAAATGTATCAAAATTTTGATATCCATCGTTTAGGACCGTATTTTATCGAAAAATTGATTTAATTACGATACAAAATACCAACTGTGTCATAAAAGATTCTCTTATTTTTTTCATTTAAAAATAACAATTTTTAACCGGGCAATAAATTTTACAAAGTTTTCTTAAAATTCGGTGTTGCATCTTCTTTACCGTTATATCGTTATTTGAAGAGTATTTTGGATATAAATTTATTAATATTGAGTTTCAGGGTAATACGTGACACCCCCAAGGAAACAGAGATGTTAATTCAAGGTTAAAATCGTAAAAGGCTCAACTTTCTAACAACGTTGAATCAACTGTGTTCCCTTAGGAACTAACGGATTGAAAATGGAAAAATTCTAACGGGTTATTCATTTATCCCACTAATGTAATTGCGCGATCAACATCAACGAACAAAAATTTTATACCGCATGTAAACATTTTAACTTTTACGATCAATCAATAAGTGAAAATATCGAATGTTATTGTTAAAATACTCATCATAAAAAGGAGTTTTCTTTTTTAATTTTTAAAAAATTCACGTTTTTTTTATGTTTTTAAATTAAAAATGTTATAAAAACAGTCAAGACTTTTACGAGTGTAGTCATACTGTTCCGGTTACAGTCACTACTGTTATACCAACAGTGAGCACTGCAATGGTTACAGTATGATTGATAAGGTGTTTTATTCAATAATTACCGTCCATGATTTCATTCCTTATTTATGAGGGAAAAAATCAGTGATTTATAATATAGCGGTTTCCGGTTAAAAGGATGCGATCTGGCGGAGGTTTTAGTATATAAATTTGATTCAATTTTTTATTGTTTACCTTTTTTTCATTATCCGTATATTTCGTATATTCTAGATAATTGTTAGTACCATTCTTATTAATATGTTATTCTATTTAATATTTTTGCAAGAAAAGTATTAATTTCAAATTCAAACCAATTTTGTTAAGCCACGCCTCCATTTTAGATCTCAATACTAACGGCCTATTGAAAACATTAGGTAATTACTCGTTATTTTCCTCACCTAACATTGTAGTTTAGGTTGACCAGCAATAAAATATAAACTTTATAAAAATGCAAAATCCAGTTTTTAAATATTGTACAATTTTTTAGTTTTTTTCTTAATACAAACCAGTAATTGTTTTGCTTGTGATGGAAATAAAAAAGGAAACAACCCCTATGTCTGTTTCGACAGTATTCTTTCATATTTTTCTGGTCTGCTTCCTCTTGGCTTAATAAAACCCCATCATAAATCGTAACGAACTCGTCTTTTTTAAAGGCCCTTGTTGTGACAACACCTCTGCCTTTACCATTTTTGAAAATTTCAATCTATAAAATGAAATCAGCAAATATTGTTATTCATCTCTAACAAAAATAACGTATGACTTATTTCAGATCATTTCAAAAAATTAAACATGTCAAGGATCAAAATATCGAAATTAACTTAAATATTGGTAACGTTACTTTAGAAATGAATTATACGAATCAAATGTTTGGGGACGAAATATACATATTGAATGTTTGGGGTCGTTACGTTGTGAATGAATTATACATATTAAATGTTCGGGGGCATTACTTTAGGGACACATAATACGTATTAAATGTTCGGGGACCTTAGTTTGGGGACAAATCCTAAATTTCCATATATATACTCAATTTATAGGTATACTTTGAGTATATTTTTTATTTAATTTTCAATTACAAGTTTCTTCTCACATTGTGATTAAGATTTTGGAACATAGTTATTTTCAATTTAATGATCTGAATGAAACAAGACGCAAAAGCCACTATGACACAAATATAAACCTAAACAGTAATCTACTTACTTTTAATCCATCTTCGCACTTATTCCTTATTTGATCGAATAATAGAGATGTAGATTTTTGCTTCTGTAATTGTCGGGCTGTCAGTTTTGACATATTTTTTCAAAAAAATTCTCGTTTATTCTTGATCAAATTCGATCATTATCGCATAATCTCAAACGTGTATTGTACAGGCGCGAATACACACGAATAAGCCGGTTGCCAACTACTTGGTAGTAGGGATAGGCGATGTAGCTCGATGAAGCGCCAATGTTATTAATCGATTAATCGATGTTTCATTCCCGCTTTTTTGTATACCGGCTAAATCAATGTTCGATGTTTTTTTTTGCAAAATATAGATTTTATCTGATTTTTTTTCTAGATTTTTGATGTAATATTTTCTCGATATTAAGTAAATATTTTCTTATAAATAAATAGTAAATTTGTTTACGATTTAGAAAAATACTGTGAACGCCTAATGTCAGAGTGCTTAAGGAGATGTCCTAACGATGCTGCAACGGAGTTAGTGCTTTTGTTTGTGTAAAATGTACTAATAATAATTTAATCAAATTATGACCACAGCCAAATTCTTTGTGCATGGGAGATTAGGTGAATTATAAAAAAATTGACAAATTGTAGAAACTGACAATGAAAAGTGAAATTTAAAGCCTGTAAGCTAGCAGACGACAAAAAAATCGTAAATTTCACTTTTTATAGTGAGTTTCGTCGATTTAACATATTTTTTATAATGTACCTAATCTCCCATGCACAAAGAATTTGGCTGTGGTCATAATTCAATGAAATAATTTCAATTTTCAAAAAAGAAAAACACTAACTCCGTGGTAGCATCGTTAGGACTCGGCCTTAAATTATAAATATTTTATCAACATTGCAAGTTATATTAGAATCACATTTAATCTTCATGAGGATGCAGCACGCCTACTGTCACGGAGTTAGGGTGTTTTGCTTTTATACTATCTAATCTCGATATTAAGAATTTTAAGACATGTCAGTCTATTATTTGATCTTGGGAGAATATGTCAGATACAACCTTCAACGAAAGAAATATTTACTTTTTACGTATTTTTGGAGCTCGTTTTTTTCACACCTCGCAAGCGTCATTTGTTCGCAATTATAGTCAGTTAATTTTAATTGATAAAACTGCAATTGTCGGTAATCGTGCGTGATGCATCCTCTTAATGATTAAATTAAATATGTTTTGGCGGAAATTTTTAGAATTTAAACTCCGACAACCAGTAAGAAATCACCTAAAAATATATATAAAAAGGTATACCTTCTGTAATTAATATATATTCATTATCATCACATTATATTATTATGATTTACTTACCCGCGTGAAAAAGCACCGCAGCTGCACATTGGCACACCATGGCAAATGGCCAAATCAGAAATAAAGTGATATCAAATAAAGATATCAGAGTATATTGTGTGGTAAGAATATCATTTGAAATATTATTTTGAATATAGTTTGAAACTCCAACAATATTTCATTGTTTGTCATTTAGCAAAGAAATTTATCAAAAATATTAGTGTAAGTTAAAGTGTTATTTTATTGAATTCAGTCGCCGAATTCTGTTGTGACGAATTCGTTACACATTTAAATAATAATATAAGATTACTTATTGAGGAAACATTTTGAGTTTTTATTTGATAATTTTGATTAATTTGACTTTTCATTTTATTTTTCTTTACGAAATCACTCGAATTTTTTGGAATTACGATTTTGGAATCCAATTCCAAAAAACTAAAGACATTAAGCAATGTAAGATGTAATGAAGTAGCTAATGTTATTCTCCCATTAATTCTTAATGTGCCATAAGAGCTCACATAGTCGAAAAACTGACCGTCTTTAGTGTTTTTCGTTGTTATTTAAATATCGCCAATTTGATTATTAATCGACGAGAACGGCGTTGTTCTTTGGACACGGGAAAATACATTAGTGTATAAAAATCGTATTTTTGTTTATTTAACTGTATTAATATGTTTGAAGATATATGATCTTAAACGCAGAACAGCGATGCTAATAGGAATCTTTCAAACATATTGTTTGGCTTCAATATGCAACAAAATAAACATTTTATCATAGCAAACGACGAATATGCTTTCATAGAATAACGCGGTTCTCGTTAAAAATCATTTGAATGCATAATATTCGAATAATTGCGGAAAATACGCATGTCGGTATTACAGGAATCGCAACCAGAATTCGGAGTTCGTTTTTGCGTAAAGCTCCCTCTTAAGGTGATTTGTCACTCGATTGGCGTGCAATGGGTGCGAGCGAGATGGACCCAATTGAGTTTACATAAGTGCAAGCGAGATGAACAAAATGACTGACAAATCCCCTTAAGCATCCATATCATTTATTGTTTAATGTCATTGAAAGAATCAATATATTTTATAAATTGTAATATCTAGTTCGCATTTTTATGTCTTCAATGTTTGGGAACGTCACTTTAGGGACAAATCATATATGTTTCTTAAGGCCGAGTCCTAACGATGCTACCACGGAGTTAGTGTTTTTCTTCTTTAAAAATTGAAATACAATTATTTTATTGAATTATGACCACAGCCAAATTCTTTGTGCATGGGAGAATAGGTACAATATAAAAAAAATGTTAAATCAACGAAACTCACTATAAAAAGTGAAATTTACGATTTTTTTGTCGTCTGCTAGCTTAAAGGCTCTAAATTTCACTTTTCGTTGTCAGTTTCGTCAATTTGTCATTTTTTTTATAATTTACTTAATCTCCCATGCACAAAGAATTTGGCTGTGGTCATAATTTGAATAAATTATTATTAGTACACTTGACATAAACAAAAGCACTAACTCCGTTGTAGCATCGTTAGGACATCTCCTTAATCTTATTATTTAAGGTGATGTTAAAAATCTGCTGCCACGGACTTAGTGTCTTTTATTGCAGAAAATGAATGGTTGCACATTTAATTAGAATCTGACTAGAGCGCAATTCTGTGCACATGGGCGATTATAACCATTATATAAAAATCAAGATTTCAACAAAATTGAAGGTGTAAAACGAAAAGTACGATTTTTTTATCATCGATTGTCTACTTTTCGTTTTACACCTTCAATTTTGTTCAACACTTGATTTGTTTATAATGGTTATAATCTCCCATGTACACAGAATTGCGCTCTAGTCAGATTCTAATTAAATGTGCAACCATTCATTTTCTGCAATAAAAGACACTAACTCCGCGAGCGCATGTTTTTAACATGCCCTTAAGGACATTACTTTTGCGACAAACTTTTTTCGACTGCAGAAATCTGCGCTTGCGTTCTTTATGACAGTACTCGTTATCAAAGAGTCCTAAGGTTTCTATTTCATCATTTTTACAAACGTGGAAAAAATAAAAAAAATTATATGATAACTGAAAATCAATTATTATTCATACAATATTTAAAAACGATTATACAATGTTTTTGGGGGTTTATATTAAATGTTAAAAAAGATAAAATATATTTTGAAATATTTTCAACAAATTTGTAGAATATTTTTTCAAATACTATTTCATTTATAAAATATACTATAATAATTTTAAATTTTTATTTTCTATTGTATTAAAAATATTTTAAAGTTCATTGATGTGGCCCCTATGAGGTTGTAACGTGGTAATCCTAATTACGGTTAACCTCATGTAAGCCGAATAGCGTTCTCGTCGGTTAACCTGGTAGGGTGATGATGTGCACGGGGGAAAGTATTAAGTTTAAATCTACATCTAATCGAGTGTAAACAATATAATGTTACAACTAAAGCTTCCTGGTATTGAAACAGCAATTTTTGAATGGCATGATTCCAAATGCATAGTTTAATGTTGTGCTTCCAATGTTGGAAACGCACCAAATTCTTCACCCCAATCTTTTGATTAAACATTTTTCGTGTAACTTGATTCAACATGCAAATCATGTTGTTTTAAACCGAAAATGTGTCCGTGTGTGGAACGGTGTGGTCCCTAAAAGGCACGCCCCAGGTATGAAAGCACTTATCAGGGCCCTATCGCGATAAATCCAGCTTTGATTAGAAATGTGGCCGAAATCTGATAATCAGATCTGAGCCTTGTAAGGTTTTCGAATTATATCCACATTTGCAATTAATTAAAAAATCAAAATTTCTTGATAATAATTTTAATATTTTATTATCTAATTAGTTTGTTTGCATTTATGATGATTTTGTCGTTATATACTTATATTTCAATTTTTAATAAACAAATGTTAATTTATCAAATGTTCAAGTTATCATTCTATCATCATTCCATATTACTTAATGTATATTCTTTTGATAATAATAATTATATATATTAATAATACTAAACTACTTAATTATTTATTTAAAATAAAATTAACAATTAATATTAAAAGAATGCTTGTATATATTTTTTTCGGTTACCTTATACGGCTTTTATTAAACGTTACGGATGTTTTTTTGGGAGTCACATAATAAATATTATTTATTTCGGAATAATAATTGGGGACATAGGAATAAGAACGAATTAAAAGTAATTTTTTGCTCGCTCGATAACAAAACTCGCCTCCGGCTCGTGATGTTACATTCACGTTCGCTCAAAATATACTTTTTCACCACAGCGTGACGAAAAGCGTCATTTACGTCCCTAGGGAGTTTTCGAAAATAGTATTATACGCAACTAGGGTGGTAAATTGTCAATTACAGACAAGCATATTTGTGGCACGAGGCGGAGCCGAGTGTCATAAATCGCTTGGCTGCTGTTGTCAATTTTACACCCATATGCGTACTATTTTTTATGTATCGAGTGCAAGGTAAATACTGTATTATATACTTCTTTTGCGGGCGGTAAATTGTTCTTTATTGCCCCGAGGTCTGTAAAATGTTCATTATTGCCCTTTGGCCCGAGGGCCATAAAGAGTCATTTACTGACCGCGAAACCGGTATATAATATAGTATTTACCGTGCATGAGATACATAAATTACGTTTTTCGTGCACTTGTGATGAAATAGTATATTATGCATCAAGGAAGTGAAAAAACGAGCACCGAGGGCAAAATTTGCGAGCCGAGCCAGAGGCGAGGGTTGAAATCGCACAAAGTTGAGTTTTTTCGTCAAATCCCATGGTGCATACAATATTTTTCGTCACGAGGAAGAAGAAAATGCAATTTATTTAAAACTCTCTAGGGAGAGAAATGGCGTTTCTCTCCCGGAGTGACGAAACATATCGTTCGCAACTCAGGAATTTATGGGAAATCTTGACCTTATGCGATTCCTAAACTTCGTACACGGTAAATGATTTCCCAAAAAAATTTCATTGTTGCGAAATATATTATATCACAACCGTTAAGGAATATACTATTGCTTTACTTACTTTGGGTACAAATTATAAATTTTTTTTAATCTTAAACATTAAATTACTATTTATTATTATACATTATTAATCAAATGGGGAAGTTTTTATTTGGGGTCAAATAATACGTATTATTTATTCTCAAATGTTTGGGGACATTTTTCGTTTGGGGACAAATTTTTTTAATTTCACTTCACTCGTTAAAGCGTCGTACACTTTCTTGAAGATTCTTAATGAAATTTCATTAAGAAAGTTCAAGAAATCAAATCTGAAAAATCATCAAGATTGAACAAGATATTTCTTGAATGAACCTTCAAGATTCTTTAAGAATTTTCTTGGACGTTGTGGGGAAGTTGATTTCTTAATGATTACGCAAGAAATTTCTTGAACACTTGTCATCAAGATTTAACAAGATTTTTCTTCAATGAATCTTCAAGATTCTTCAAGAATTTTCTTGGACATTGTGGGGAACATGAAAAATTTATTTCACTTGTCTTTGTTTATCTTCGGAGGTTACGATGTTCTATGCCTGGTTAAAGTTGGATGAGGAATCTTAACGTTTCCTTTACAAACGTTATGTTACTTTACCGTTGCTGTTAAAAAAATAAAAAATTAAAATTCTAAAATTATTTTAATTTATTAATTTCACTTAGGATTCATTTTCTCATTGGATTTCAATTAAATTTTTTCATAAGGAAACTGTCAAATTTAAATCATGGATAAACGTTCGATAGTTTTTTTTCATGTTTTTAGTTTAATCTTCCAAATTTAGAAATATTCTTGTTTTCAAGAAACGTTTCAATACTTTAAATTGTCATCATTTTTGAATGCCAACATTTTCAAATTTTTAATAAAATTATTTTGAATACTCTTCAAATAAAATTATTTACAAATATTTTTATGAAAATTTGGAAAAATGGTAAATAATGAATATTTAAGAAAAATATATTTTTGAATAAATTCAGAGCTTTTGAATAAACTTTTAATAAAATTATTTATACATATTTTATTTAGTTAGATGTTTCAATTATTCATATTTATATTATTTTCAAAATGTCACATTCTCAAATCATGTTAAATTAAATTTTCATATTTTCAAATTTTCAAAATTAATTTTTATAAATTATAAATTTTCTCTATTTTCAAATGAATAAAATTCGTATACTTGCGAATTATTACTTGAAACTAACGAATATTTAAGAAACATCTCTTGATTATAATTTTTTTAAATAATTCAGGTAAAATTTGCAAGACATTTTTGTTGGTTAATAATTAAAAAGAGTTATACATTTTGAAATTGCAATAATTTAAATAATTTAGAGGTAATGAACAATTTTTTTTGTTTTTCAATATATAACAATTTTAAAAACATCGAAATTATAAAAATTTACAAATGATTACGAATTTGGACATTGGAAATTCCAAAATTTTCGAAACTTTACCATTCCGAAACTTATTGCCTTATTACCTTCTGAAAATGTAAATAATGCAAAATAATCAAAATTTAATAAATTCGAAAAACCTTTAAATTTGATTATATTAAATATTAAAAAAATTTAATACAATTTAAAATTATGAAAAATTGGAAAAATGGTAAATAATTAATATTTTAAAAAAATATTTTTTTGAATAAATTCAAAGCTTTCAATTTTTTAATAATTAGAAAAGATATATATTTATGATTATATTCTATATTTTTTCCGTGCAGGATGGTTATTTTACTTAAATTAAAAACAGTACTTTTATTATTTTAAATACATTTTCAGAAAGACAATATGTTTCGAAATCGCAAAGTTTTAAATTTTTTTCAGTTGGAAATAACAAAAATTGTTCATTACCTCAAAATTTCTAAAATTATTGCAATTTCAAAATGTATAACTTTTAGAATTTCTAACCAACCAAAATTGTTTGCTAAGTTTACCTAAATTATTTAAAGAAATTATAATTAAGAGACGTTTCTTAAATATTTGTTACTTTCAAGTAGTAATTCGCAAATAAACGAATTTTATTCATTTGAAAATTGAGGAAATTTATAATTATAAAAATTAATTTTGAAAATATGAAAATTTAATTTAGAATAATTTGAAAATGTGACAAAATATAACCTGTAGTACTGACAAAATATCTATATTTTGTATATTTATTAATAATTTGTAATATTATTTGTTATTATGTCATTGCTCTAAATGATTTTTATTAAATATTCAACGAATAAAATGATAAAATGCTGAAGTATGATACAAAAAAATGACAAAAAACTATAGAATGTCCATCCATGATTTAAATTTGATAGTTTCCCTGCGAAAAATTTTTATTAAAATCCATCGACAAATAATCCGATGAGAAAATATTTTATAAGTGAAATTAATACATTAAAATAAGTTTAAGTATTCAATAAATTTTTAATAAGTTTTTTTAATAAATTTAAAAAACAAAAATTGTTCATTACCTCCAAATTATTTAAATGATTGCAATTTCAAAATTTATAACTCTTTTTTATTTTTAACCAACAAAAATGTCTTGCAAATTTTACCTGAATTATTTACAAAAATTATAATCAAGAGATGTTTCTCAAATATTCGTTAGTTTCAAGTAGTAATTCGCAAGTATACGAATTTTATTCATCTGAAAATAGAGGAAATTTATAATTTATAAAAATTAATTTTGAAAATTTGAAAATATGAAAATTTAATTTAACATGATTTGAGAATGTGACATTTTAAAAATAACATAAATATGAATAATTCAAACATCTAACTAAATAAAATATGTATAAATAATTTTATTAAAAGTTTATTCAAATTTAATTTTAAAGTTTATTTTTAATAATAATTTTAAAAATCTTTCGTTATTTTTTATTTATCAAAAATTTAAATTCCATCATTAGAGAATTTTGAAAAATTTGAAAATTTGGGCATTCAAAAATGATGACAATTTAAAGTATTTTGAAAGATTAACCATCTTGAAAACAAGAAAAGTTCCAAATTTTGAACTTTAAAAAACTATAGAATGTCCATCCATGATTACAATTTGATTGAGATTTCATAAAGCTTTCATTAATCTAGATTTATGAATATTCATAACAGTTGAATTTTAGATACAACTCATAACAAGTCATAATTGATTTTCCATCGAAAATACTGTTTTCATAATTATTCATAACATTTATTTTTCATGACGATTTATAAGCGAAATTTCAGTTGAGAAACGTTATGATTCCTCATCCCATTTTAACCAGGGATAGAAAATCGTAACCTCCGAAGATGAACAAAGACAAGTGAAATAAATTTTTCATGTTCCCCACAATGTCCAAGAAAATTCTTTAAGAATCTTGAAGATTCATTCGAGAAATATCTTGTTAAATCTTGATGACAATTGTTCAAGAAATTTCTTGTGTAATCATCAAGAAATCAACTTCCCCACAACGTCCAAGAAAATTCTTAAAGAATCTTGAAAGTTCATTCAAGAAATATCTTGTTTAATCTTGATGATTTTTTAGATTTGATTTCTTGAACTTTCTTCATGAAATTTCATTAAGAATCTTCAAGAAAGTGTACGACGCTTTAACGAGGGATTGATAACATAAATTATAGCATACGTTAGCTGTTTTTTAATGATAAAATTTTTAAATCTTAAATATTAAATTACTAATTATTATTATACATTATTAATTAAATGGGGAAGTTTTTAATTGGGGTCAAATAATACGTATTATTTATTCTCAAATGTTTGGGGACATTTTCCGTTTGGGGACAAATTTTTTTAATTTCACTTGATAACATAAATTATAGCATACGTTAGCTGTTTTTTAATGATAAAATTTTTAAATCTTAAATATTTAATCACTGTTTATTATAATGCATTATTAATTAAATGGGGAAGTTTTTATTTGGGATCAAATAATACGTATTATTTATTCTCAAATGTTTGGGGACATTTTCCGTTTGGGGACGAATTTTTTTAATTTCACTTCACTCGTTAAAGCGTCGTACACTTTCTTGAAGATTCTTAATGAAATTTCATGAAGAAAGTTCAAGAAATCCAATCTGAAAAATCATCAAGATCGAACAAGATATTTCTTGAATGAACCTTCAAGATTCTTTAAGAATTTTCTTGGACGTTGTGGGGAAGTTGATTTCTTAATGATTACGCAAGAAATTTCTTGAACACTTGTCATCAAGATTTAACAAGATTTTTCTTGAATGAATCTTCAAGATTCTTCAAGAATTTTCTTGGACATTGTGGGGAACATGAAAAATTTATTTCACTTGTCTTTGTTTATCTTCGGAGGTTACGATGTTCTATGCCTGGTTAAAGTTGGATGAGGAATCTTAACGTTTCCTTTACAAACGTTATGTTACTTTACCGTTGCTGTTAAAAAAATAAAAAATTAAAATTCTAAAATTATTTTAATTTATTAATTTCACTTAGGATTCATTTTCTCATTGGATTTCAATTAAATTTTTTCATAAGGAAACTGTCAAATTTAAATCATGGATAAACGTTCGATAGTTTTTTTTCATGTTTTTAGTTTAATCTTCCAAATTTAGAAATATTCTTGTTTTCAAGAAACGTTTCAATACTTTAAATTGTCATCATTTTTGAATGCCAACATTTTCAAATTTTTAATAAAATTATTTTGAATACTCTTCAAATAAAATTATTTACAAATATTTTTATGAAAATTTGGAAAAATGGTAAATAATGAATATTTAAGAAAAATATATTTTTGAATAAATTCAGAGCTTTTGAATAAACTTTTAATAAAATTATTTATACATATTTTATTTAGTTAGATGTTTCAATTATTCATATTTATATTATTTTCAAAATGTCACATTCTCAAATCATGTTAAATTAAATTTTCATATTTTCAAATTTTCAAAATTAATTTTTATAAATTATAAATTTTCTCTATTTTCAAATGAATAAAATTCGTATACTTGCGAATTATTACTTGAAACTAACGAATATTTAAGAAACATCTCTTGATTATAATTTTTTTAAATAATTCAGGTAAAATTTGCAAGACATTTTTGTTGGTTAATAATTAAAAAGAGTTATACATTTTGAAATTGCAATAATTTAAATAATTTAGAGGTAATGAACAATTATACATTATTAATTAAATGGGGAAGTTTTTATTTGGGGTCAAATAATACGTATTATTTATTCTCAAATGTTTGGGGACATTTTCCGTTTGGGGACAAATTTTTTTAATTTCACTTGATAACATAAATTATAGCATACGTTAGCTGTTTTTTAATAACAAAATTTTTAAATCTTAAGTATTAAATTACTAATTATTATTATACATTATTAATTAAATGGGGAAGTTTTTATTTGGGGTCCAATAATACGTATTATTTATTCTCAAATGTTTGGGGACAAATTTTTTTAATTTAACTTGATAACATAAATTATAGCATACGTTAGCTGTTTTTTAATAATAAAATTTTTAAATATTAAATATTAAATTACTAATTATTATTATACATTATTTATTAAATGGGGACGCTTTTATTTGGGGTCAAATAATACGTATTATTTATTCTCAAATATTTGGGGACATTTTCCGTTTGGGGACAAATTTTTTTAATTTCACTTGATAACATAAATTATAGCATACGTTAGCTGTTTTTTAATGATAAAATTTTTAAATCTTAAATATTAAATTACTAATTATTATTATACATTATTTATTAAATGGGGACGTTTTTAATTGGGGTCAAATAATACGTATTATTTATTCTCAAATGTTTGGGGACATTTTTCGTTTGGGGACAAATTTGTTTAATTTCACTTGATAACATAAATTATAGCATACGTTAACTTATTTTGTTTCTACTTATCATTGTATATACTTAAAAACGCATTTTAATTTTGTACCCCAAACAATGCGTTTTACGAATATATATATATATATATATATATATATGTATATAAATTTATGTGTGTTTAATAAAGAACGGAGTCGTTCGAAATTCGGTGTATTCGTTTCATGCTCATTATCCCATAGTCAGCAAACGGATGCTAAAACGCCACGTTCAATGTAGCTAATTGAATGGCTTTAGAGGTTACATGTTTAGATCAATTTGATCGAATGATCAAGGTTTCTAGATGCTTTAAACTCATACAATCCCTAAAATGGTAAAAAAACTTTTTTTTTATTTGGTCGTAACTCGTTCAATTTTCATGCAGTTTTCACTCTTTTTTTTAAAATCATCAGAATAAACTAAATTTTTATGATTATTAATTCAAAATTAAGATACTACGCATCCAGTCGGTATAACGCTTCAAAATTATAAAAATAATTGCACAAATGTTGATTTTCATTAATTTACAATTACATTACTTGACATTAATTTTATTAAATAATGAGCATCACTATCTTAAAGTGATATGAAACGTTAAATCTGCCTAGAAGGATCATGCTATTAAGATCGATTACTCTTTCTAAGTTATTTAGATACCTTACCAAAAGATACAGTATGTTTCTTACCGACATGTTCTCAGAGTGAGAGCTCAATTCTGCAATGTTAGCTCGCATATTTTCACCAGAAATAAAATTAAAATTGCTAATGATATAGCTGAATGTTTAATTTCATTCCGTTACGCGAAATATAAAAGATAAAAATTATATTCTAGAACGATGCAAAATCAAATTTCAAAAAATGAACAGTGCTTTCATTATAAGAGAACAATTTTTAATAACATTGAGTTATGGTATGACCATACATAAAATTCAAGGATTAAGTTTAAAATATGTTATTGAATAGGAAAATATGTTATTGAAGCTGGAAATACTATATTTAGTTGTGGCCAATATTATGTCGCACAGTCAAGAGGTATTTCTGTAGATGGGTAATATTTGATTAATTTTGATCCAAGTAGCGTGAAAGCTAGAAGTGAAGCTATCGTTGAATATACTAGATTTCGGAAAAAATATAGACCAGTTTTAAAATTAATTGAGCACACAAATGTCAATAATGAAAATAAAATGTACGATGTTTAGCGGACTATTCCTAATAAATATATGCATGTACAAGTTCCATCTGATATACAAGCTCTTAATAATATTTCTTGGACAGTTCATGATTTGCAGAACTCTGATGGTGTTTCGTGCTATGCCAATAAAGTAGTTCAACGCATTATGCGATGCACAATGTTTAGAGACGAATTGAACAAAATAAGGCCTAATCATAAATTCAAACGAATAGAAGAACAATATGAATTGAATTTAACGTTCGATGCACTCGAAATTCGAACTTTTGCAAAATTCGAGATTTTTGCAGAACATACACAAGAGGATGCTGCATAATTTCTTGATGAATTTTGTCAAAAAAATTTTGATATCAATCGTTCATTTCAAAACCAAACGTCTATCAAACAATTATGTAGAAATTTCAACTATACTAAAACTGATGATAATAATTTGAATAATATATTATACATTTTAATACAATCAAACCGAAAATAAACATATGATCTTCGAAATGTAATTAACTACAATATTGTAGATATTGCTCGAGACACCAACAGGTTCGTAAGGCGTTCGGCCGCTGGAGTAGCGACCGACACCGAGCGCTTCCACCTCCCACGCCCGTAGAGATGAGTGCCCTGTCCGGCCCGGCCGCCGTTTGATCGGTCCGTTAACGCTCGCGCGCGCCGGTGCGCGCAGCGTGCCGTTTTGGCCGTGTTATACGCGGCCGGCTCACGACTTCTCGCGTCGCGATGCAACTCGGCCGCGAGCCCCCTAGTTTTAAGCTAAATTTCGGCATTTATTTACTTTTTCCGTCCCGGGATACGTTTCTTTTTTTTTGTAATATCTTGAGAGAAAATAAAGTACAATTTATTACAAAAATTCAGTGTTGGCCGAAGCCATTTTCTTTCGTTGTACCGTCCACCCGAAATTAACGTGTGTGTTCGTCCACCGTACCCGCGCCTCTCCGCACGTGCGAATTCTGCGCTAGCCGAGCGCCGCCCCGTTTTCCCGTACCGAACGTTTTCCACCTGTCCCCCGATCCCGTCGACCCGTCATTTGTGCGTTTCAGGTAAAATGCACTGGCGCCCAATTTCCGTTTCTCCCGTTTTGACAGGTGGACCCGAGTAACACGGTGCGTTTCCGCGGTAACCGACGCCGCAACGAATGCCGTGTTACAGGATCTTGGATCCATGATTGATATTTCACTGTTCCTACGTGTAAAATTTTAATCGAAATGGAATGAAGAAAATCCAATCAGAAAAATAATTAAGTTAATTAAGTTAATTTAAGTTATTGAACAAAAAAATGTTAAATTGAAAAATAAATAATTATATTGTTGTATAATCTATGTACAACATCGACATATTAACGTCTAGCTGGCTCTTCTGGCCCGGGGGTCGCTTATCCTGTAATGTAATATGAAGTATTGTATCAGTTTCAACATCCGAATCATATTTCTTGATATATACACATGATAATAAACAACGTTTTACATAAAGTTCATATGATAATACAAGTATTGTAACTATTATTGTAACAATTATTCATAATAATTGAGTTATTATAAAGGGTAGTTGGATAAAACAACATGCCTACGATATTATAGCTGTAACATTGTAATAATTTATTATTATCGGCGTTTAGTACTTCGAACAAATGACTTCACTAAGAGAAAGCATTATAGTAAACTGAGACTATCGGTTCATGTTTAAAACTTTGTCAAATAATCTGGTAAAAAATGCTGCAATTCCGATTATTATCGGTTAATAGTGAGGTATTGC